>SCDY01002482.1:0-23390 GCA_004143825.1 Drosophila micromelanica | reverse complement strand
AAAAAAAAAAAAAAAAAAAAAAAAAAAAAAAAAAAAAAAAAAAAAAAAAAACAAAAACCAAAAAAATAAAAATACAAAAACCAAAAACAAATAAAAGTAAAAATAGTCATTGAAAATGTTTACGGCCAGAGACATTGCCTTTATTTGCCTTCAGCTTTGTTCCAAAATAGCCAAAACACACACATACACACACACACACACACACACAAATTAGCTGCTTTTGGGGCAACTCATGTGCAATTGTCTAAACAAATTTCACAGACACTAAAATAAGTGCAACAGCGCAAACTGAATTTATTCTACAGTGACTTCCATTTGTCTACTTTTTCAATATAACAAATATGTTTTCATATATTCATAATTGACACGTTATTTTGATAAAATAGATAAATATATTGCTAGGATTTCTCTTTAATATTATCGTATTTGAATTGCAAAAATGTAGGGTTTCTTTAGTTTCTAGAATTGTATTGAATACGCAACTAAATACATTAAATGCGCCATCGCAGAACCAACCACACCGGATGTGGCCCAAAGCGAGCCCCAAACAACATTTGAACACATCTCGTCGTTATATCATATATGAGAATATATGTACAAATATATATATATATATATATATATATATACTAGTTGCTTGCATATGGCACAGTCTGATCTACTGGCTAATTGGATAGCAATTGTCACTCATTATGATTGAGGGTTGCTTTCCCTGCCTTCTTCTCACTTCTCTCGTCGCTTCTCCCAATTTTTCTCGTCTTTCCATTTTGCTTTATTTGACGGCTTTTTTACATAAGCAGCGACCGCGAAAAACTTTTCGTTTCGATTGATTTTCGCTTGTGCATTTTGCTTTGTTTTGGCCAGAAACAGCAACAACAACAGCTGAACGAGCCCCTTATTTTGGTGTATTTTGTGTGCGCGTTTTGCAAGCGACTTTAAACGCTTCGATGCGGCTTTTTCACCTTTGAACTTTTTACTCAGTTTTCTTCTTTTTTTTTTTGGGTATTTTAAGGGTTGGGGGCGTTACATGGCATGAACACAACACCTCGTGTGTTTGTCCATCGGCCTCGGTTCTGTTGTTTGCTTTGTTGCCAACGCCGCCGCCGAGTGTTTGCTATGCTGCCCTCCTTTTCCCCCACTCGCTGCACCCCCCCTCAGCTGCCGGCCCACTTGGTGCTGTCATAAATTATCAACAACAAACGCAACTCCCAACTCCGACGTCTGCGGCCGCACTTAATCAGCCATTAGAGATCTTCATTACGTAGCGTCAAAAAAAAAAATTAAAAATAAATAATAATAATAAAAAAGATTGCCTAATGTAAGTAGGCGACTCTCTCATACCCTGCACAGTTAAAGATAGTAGTTGGAATAGCTCTCTATCTTCTGTAATATTGTTATTGATATTGCCTATTTTCAAAAATTTCCGTACTTTTGTTCTGTTAGTCTATCAAATTGCCTGCTCGCTGTTTACAGGGTATTTGGAAAGTACTGAGCACGCAGCGATCACAAACATTGTTCGGGTTTCTTTTTGTTAGCTTTGCACTTAAATAATTTAATTGCTTATAAAATAAATAAACTGGGGCGCGGGATATAACGAAAAGTCGCACAAGAAAAAATAAAATAAAATACAAAAAAAAAATGAGTTCGCGTCGCATTTAAAATGCATTTTCCAAAAATACTCTATGCATGTTTACACTGGGACGTCCGCTCTCTTTCGTACTCGTAATTTTTCACTAATTTCTGTTGCTGTTGAGTGTTGTTGTTGTTGTTGAAGTTCTTGTGTTGCCCTTTTTGTTGTTCGCCGCCAGAGTGTGGCGTTGACTCAACGATCGATCGATCTATTGATTCATTTGCGGGTTGATTGATTGCCCGCATGGTCTGATTGACAGTTCAACACTCGTAGCTGTCAAATTTAAAGAACGCAAATAAAAACAAGACACAACACCGAAACCGAAACAGAGACACAGCGAACCGAATCGGTGAAATTTATTCGATTGACTGCCACGCCTCTGCCGCCCACCTTGGATCTGCATTTGCTGTATGTTTTTTTTTTGTCCGTTTAATCGCGACTGGCCTTTGATTCTTTTTCAGAATTTTTATTTTGTCTCTCATATATTTAAAATACATATTTTCTTGTATATTTTTTATTTCATTCTATATCATTGGGTCTTATTTTATTTGATTTTATTAAATTCAGCGTTGAGCTTTAACTTTTACGCTAATTATTTTGCAACAATTAATTAAGGCGCAAAACACAAATAACATTTTCAAATCAACAACAACAACAACAACACGGATAATGCTCTATATATACCAAACCCCTCCTTTCTCTCTTTCTCTTTCTGTGCTACCAATCCCCAGACTATATACGCTGATCTGTGTTGATCTTTTAACTCAATTAAAAGCGCACGCAGCCAAAAAAAAAAAACCAACAACAAAAAGTAGCAGAATGCTCAGCTAGTAGTTACCCTACATAATTTTTGAATATATTAAATATTTTTTCATAAAATTCAATAATGTTCTATTTTACCAAAAACTAACTAATTGTGAGCTGAGTTATAAAATTTAGGAGCTTTAGCTTTGATAGTCTCTGATTTCTTGTAGGATATTACAGGGTATTAACAAATGGAAAATAAAGCATAGCAATTTTCAAAGGCACTTTGCGACTGTGCGTATGTGTGTAGGCTACAAAAAATAGCCGAAAAAAAAACAACCAGCAGTGCGCCAGTGCGACGCCGCTGCCTGCGCCGACGTCGACGTCGACAGTGGCAGAGACAGCGACAGCGACAGAGGTTCTGCGTCATGTGAGTCAGCAACGCATTTGGCAACACACAGAGAAAACGCCAAGGCGAATTTTTAGTTGGCCGCTTCGTTGGCTATAACAAATGACCAGAGCAAGACCAAAAAGACACACACACAGACACACACACACACACACACACACAGTTGTTGTGGGCCACGTGTTGTTGGCGGCGACGGCAGCCCCACAATGTTTATTAGAAGTTGAAATGCCTGTCGCTGCCTTTTGACTGTAATTAGCACATTGTGCGAAGATTCATCTGTTTGTTGTTGCCTCTAAATGCAGCACAAATTTAACACACCCCAAAAACACACAACACAAGAGAACATGCATAAAAATTTAAATTCTAAATAACACAAAATTGTCGCTAAGGGCCCCCCAGAGAAAGATATTCGGAATGAAATGAAACCACAGTTTATCTAAATGTTTTTTTTTAAGCCTACTAAAACCTAAATTAAATGCAAGTTAAATATTGGTAATATTGGAGCTTTAAGTAAATTGCTTTGTAACATTGTTTACTTTTATTTATTGATGTGATATATGATTAATACTTTATTAAGTAGAAAGAAAACTTTTAGATGATCTTTAAATCTTTTTAAAGGAGCTAGAAAGGCAGATTAAAAGCAAGAAAGACAACAATTATAAAAATATGATTTTAATATTTGTCAAATATATGTCAAATATTTGTCAAATTTGACGGTGGCGGCAACAAAGTTTGTTGCTTTGACTGTCTGAGTCAATGCACCGCCAAACAACAACAACAATAAAAACAACAACAACAAAATGCCGCACAAAAGCGTAAATTTATTTCTAGACATTTCGTCTTAAATTAAAATTAAAAATAACATATGTGTATATGCATGTGTGTGTGTGTGTGCCCAATGCACTTGCTAAAGCTCTATTTGTTGTTGTTATTTTTGTTGTTGAGTGCCGCCCACGCTGCGCACACACAATATTTATTTTTTTTTGTTGGTCTAAAAATTGCGCATGCCGATAATGTATTATTGCTATTTGGGGTATTTGTTAATTGTTATTGTTGTTGCACGTTTCGCTTGTCAAAAATTTGTGCATCGATGAATGAATTTGGCGAAAATAATAAATAGCCCCGGACAACAACAACAGCAACCACAACAACAATGCCCAAATGAAATTGTTGAAATAACATTTTTGTGCTATGCAAAAAAAAACATTATTGCGCACATCAATCAAGTGTGTGTGTGTGGATGATTTGCAGCAACAATTGCAAGCAGCACACACACACACTTACACACACACACACACACACAAATAAATCAAGCTATAGATCAACAGCGCATAATTAACAGCTGCCTTTTAAATGCTGATGAGTTGTTGTTGTTGTTGTTGCTGTTGTTATTAAACGTTTGAACGGAAATGAGGGGCGGGTCTTGTTGCTGTTGGCGGCCCCAACAGGAAGAGCGGCTGTTAATCAAGCTGCCGACCACTGTTAGTAACAGACATTAGCAGCAGCAGCAGCAGCAGCAACAACAGCAACAGCAGCAAACGGAAACAGCAGCAGCTTAACAACATTGTTGCTAAGTCGACATCAGGCAACTTTGTTGGCCACAAATTTGCTTAATGCTTTCGGTAAAACTTTAAATAAATAATGCAGCTTAACAGCAGCAGCCAGATTATGGTTAACCCCATTCATTTGGCAGCAGCTTGAGCGTAGCAACATTTCAAGTAAAGCTTCAGCAACATTAGCATTGTTGCTAAGCGTCTTAACAACATTGTTGCTAAAGCGGTTTTTTCGCGCAACATTTGTGGCGCCTTAAGCCTTAAGTTAAGCGCAGGCGTGAACATCACAAACGCAAATATTTTAAGGTCATGTTTTTAGAAATTTGTTGTTATTGTTTTTTTTTTTTTTGGCATTCATTGAGCTGCACATGGCTTGGCATACCTACAAATATATAAGTATATATTTATATATAATAATAATATAATTTTGTGCTGATTTTGCAGAAAAAAGAAAAGAAAAAGGTAAATCAAGCGCAAAAATTGCCGCGCGCCAATTAACGTAAATTTCAATTATATGTCGGCGTCGGCGGACCCAGAGTAAAAGTATTTTTAAAATTGCGCAACAAAAGAAAAAATTAACAACAATTCAGAAAAAACAAACATAAATAAAATCAACAAAAATTTTGACTAAATTGGGTATATAATGAGAGAAGCGGTGGGAGTATGAAAGATGAAGGCACTGTAGCTGTCGAAGCATTTCTTTGATTGCTGCTGTTGTTGTTGTACATATTTAAATATATACATAATTAAATATTTATAAATCTATTGCGCGTAGATCGGCAGCTTTTGTATCGCAGAGAGCATTAAATTGTTGTCTTTTGTGATTATTTCTCTATTGTTGTTGTTTATGCTTGCATTTAAATTGTATTTATTTATTTTCGCACGCAAATAAAACTGGCGCCAAATGAAAAAAATAAAGAATCGCAACAACAACTACAGCTACAACAACAACAGCAGAGAATTATAATAAGGCCGCCACTTGATAAACGTCGCGCGTCGTTAGCGCCACTTATCACGTATACGCCATGTCGGGCAATGCCGCCCCTGTGCTTGTGTTTTTACTTTTGTTGTGTTCGATTACTCTACTATTCTGATATACTATACATGCTCTGTTTACCAAACGCGAGAGAGGGAGGGAGCGAAAGAGAGAGAGTGCATATTGATTTTATTCAAGGTACTTCATCTGGCTGTGTGAAGACCTTAAATCTATACATTTCCCTACATACATCTTACTTTTTTCCCACGCTCACATACCCAGTATCAGTAAAGTTATAATCCTAGATTATCTACATTGCCAGATTACAGAGTATTGCGCGTTCGGGTTGTGCGCAGCGCTTCAGCTTGTCCGGGGGTGGGTGGGCGTTTGCTTCCGCTTAGATAGTTGCTTTTAGTTAATTAGTTGTTGCTTTTGTTGCCATTTCTATTCATGACCAAATTAGCAGCTGTTGATAAGCAACAGTTGGAAAAGGCCCAAAACAACAATCCATCAACAAGGTGAATAAAAAAAAATTATATAAAGTACGCCCAAGCAATACCCTACAGAAATGCCCTATAAACTCTGTGTTGGCCGCAAAAAAGTAGCAGCTGCTGTTAATCCAGCTAAATTTGTTTTGCTGCTAAATACCCTAGAGTATATGTTAATTAATAATGGGTATATTAGTGTAGAAACGACGTTGAAGCTTTAATTATATGTGTTTCCAGGGTAACAGTTAGTCATGCGCTTAGTTGCTTTGTATTTTTTTTTTTTTTTGTTTTTTTTTTTTTGCTATTTTTATGAGCTGTTTGCTGCCATCGTTCGATGTATGTGGCGCCAAAGAGTTTAAAGTTTTAGCATTTGTAATTTAGCTATATTTATATATTTTTTTGTTTTGTTTTGTTTTGTCGGCCACCTCTCTCAGCCGAGGTAATTAAAATATATTAATAATTTAACGCGCTTCGCAGCGATTTGCATACCGATTTTTTTAGTGGCCCATCCAATTAACAGCAGCAACAACAATAAACCAAACAAAAAGAAGCCGCTAAAAATGCCGAAAAGAGCTGAGTCTAGCGGCTGCCGCCTGTTGCTAGTTGCTGCCAGTGTTGCCCCCTGCTAACAATTTGACACTTGTTGGCGCCGGCGACAACAGCAGCGACAGTTGCTGTTGTTGCTGCTTCTTTTAAATTAAATTTTTTTATTTAGTTATTTATTTATTTTGTTGTTTTATTTTTTGCATTTGTAATTGAAAACTGCTGCCGGAAGCGCTGCTGACTATTGTGGCGCCGAAGCGGCAACAACAACAATAACAACAACAACAACAACATTTTTTAGCTACCTCGGCGACAACACATTACATTTTACACATTATAGTAGATGTTTATAAAGTCTTTTACGATCCACCTCTATATAGGCTATAGACAGCTACAGGCATTGACTAATTTCTAATATGGGCAAATGCAATTAGCTGGCGCCACAAATTCCCCCATGCCAAATCGCGCAAAAACTAAAATCTATATGCCATATAAATAGTATAAGTACATATATGCAATATATACTTTTATAGCAACCAAAGCAACAACAACAACCTCAATTGCAAATCGCAACTGCAATTGAGAAAAAATACAACTAAAAATTGCAATTTCATAAAATTTTCGTTTGCTGATTTATTTATTTTCATTTTCGATTTATATGTCATTTCTCACGTTTTCTCGCCTGGTTTCTCTCTCATTTCAGTTACCGAATGTCAATTTGGCAAAGTTCTGCGCGAATTGGGCTCCACTTGGTATGCGGACCTGGGACCGCCATTTGGGGTTATGTACTGCATCAAATGTGAATGTGTGGCGGTAAGTAATTCAAAATATATATAATAAAAAATAAATTAAAGCTGGATAAGTGTCAGTTATAGCTTCTGAATACTGTAGAACGAGAACAATACAGCCAAACAAACACTAAACACTTTAATGTGCTTTCAAAGTGAAGCTTTTGTCACTTAAGCAGCTTTCTACACATTTACTATTAGAATATTGCCATCTTTTAAATGTGAAGATTAGGATAATTTGCTTAAAATCTTAAAGCTTTAAAACTTTCAATTATTTGCAAAGCTTTCAGTTGCTTTCAATAGAAATCTATTAATTGAAACGTTTACTTCGCTTTGTAGCGCAGTGTCTAATGCAGAAATAGATACAAATCAAAGATAAAGATACGTTTTTTGTTGTTTTTTTTGTCGTTGTATCTTTGAGGCCAGGCCATGTGCCTAAACAAATTGAGTCAAGTCAAAAACTTGCGGCGCTGCTGCTGATAGGCGGCCAACTAATTGACTAATGACTGCCGACATTTGCTACAACGAACAACAACAGACGAGACAAACAACAAAGTTGCCAAAAAACAAAACAACAACAAAAAAAGTAAAAATTATTGGCGAAAAACGTATTTTCACTTAAGGTTGCAGACGGTGCAGACGGGATCTAGGGGGTAGGGTGTGTTGAGGGGGTATCTGCTGCTGTGCCACAGTAGGAAGGAAAAGCGCATAATTTATGGCATTTTTACGCATGATTAATATTGATTTGAAAGCTCATTTTAAAAGCGAAGCCAACACGACGCGCACCAATATACCCTATGTATATATAAATATAGTAGAAGCCTTGCCAAAACTCAACTAAAAACAAATTTAACATTGTGTTTGTTGTTGTTGTTGATCGAATTACGCAAAAAGAATTTGCATTGCCATACAAATTACGTAGAGAGCGCAAAAAACAAGTGCGAAACGCAACGCGAGGACAGCAGGGTATTGAGTACGGGGAGGGGTAGGAGGGGCATTCAGGCTACAATGCCCAAGCGACACATTAAGACAACAACAACAATAACAACCAATTCGTGTCCTCGTTCAAGTTCTGCGTAAAATAAAAATAACAACAAATATAAATAAAATATAAAAAGAGATTATATGTGCTATACTTATAAGTATCGTATGCATGTTTATAAGGCAAGCCCCGAAAATTAATTGACGCCATAAAGTCTTGGCGTTTTTTTTCTCTTAATGTTGTTTTTCTTCGTCTGCCAACGACCAGACAACAGACGACCCAGGAGAACCCGCGACCCAAAACCCCCCACATGTTATCACAATTTCTGTTTAGGCAAAAACAAAAAAAATAGAAACTATTTCAAATACTTAATATTCCCATGCAAACAGCAATTAGCCAAAATTACTCTTCATGTCCAAAAAACATAGATACACAATCATAACAATACCAAATAATTTTTTAAGTGCCAATTTGTGTACTTTTTAATTGTGAACTTTTAATAAAATTTATATATTTTTTATATACATATATTTATTACATGTTAAAACCATTGAATTGAGAACAACCTCCACAAATCAAGATATGTGTACATAGTAATTCTCAGTTTTCATATTTTCCTATTTGTTAAAACCCACTCTTTTTAAAGAATTTTATGGGTAATTTTACCAAGTTATAGCCCCCCCCCCCCCCCCCCCCCCCCCCCCCCCCCCCCGTGTACTTTTGGGTATTATTGTTTTTTATGGGGGCTGTCCAGTGAATGAGCTTTCGGTCAGCTTTCGGCTGTTTATTTGGTCTCAAGTCAGTTTTGTGTATTAATTAATTATAATTTATGTGGCTGCAAGCGTTATACACAAGGCACATCATAAAATAATTCCTACTGACTGCTTCTGTGAGAACTCTGAATGCTGAATGCTGCTGATATAGCGTCCATTAACAGCAACAACTTTGTCAGACCCATAAAAATCAAGAAATTCATATAAACATCAAAAAGACAAGAATGAGACACACACACACAAAAGAACTCTCAGCAGATTCAAAAATGAATTAATAAAAAGAGGGGACAGTTAAAAAAAAAATAAAAAAAAAACAAAAAAAAATAAGAAAAAAAATAAAAACATGGGTATTATAAATATATTCAAATATTTATATTAAGAAAATCGCAGCTTGATTTAGATCTAATTTTAAAGCAGGCGACGAGACAGAGCAAAAGAGATAACAACAGCGCCAGACAAGTAAATAGTTGACATACTAACAGATACCCTATACTTGAAAGAAACGACAAATCTCAAATAGTAAAAATAAAAAACAACATAATTATGGATTAATGGAAATAAAGCATACGAAATTACAGCGATATTTTGCTGCGTTTCTTTTCGAAATAATACAAATATGCATTTGACCAAAACTACCTTGTACTTGTATCTAATGCTTACGGGGTATTGAAAAGAAATGGAATTAAAAAACAAATCATAATAAAGAAAACAAAATTTTGAGTCAGTTTTCAGCTATGCGAATGACAGCGCTAATTAATTTTGTGGCTACAAAAATTATATAAAAAGTAAATAAAAAATAAATAAAATATACAGTAATGGCATAAAGGCAGACAGAAGTGACACATTGGTCATCCACTCAGCATAACTAATGAGAGATCACAAAAATGAATATACACACACTTATACATGAAGCCAAAAGACATGAAATCGCATTATGTTTATTTGCACTTAATTAGACCGTATACAAATTTTCCTAAGGCTGTCAGGAGTTATATTAAATTATTACATTTTTTTTTTGTTCTTTCCTATTTTGCAGATACCCAAAAAGCGTCGCATTGTTGCGCGCGTTCAGTGTCGCAATATAAAAAATGAATGTCCGCCAGCCAAATGTGATGATCCCATCTCATTGCCCGGCAAATGCTGCAAGACCTGTCCAGGCGATCGTAACGGTAAGTCTATATAATATATAATATACAATTTAAAATCATGTATGCGAGATCAGCTCGCTTGAAACACTTTCGCTTAACAACAAGTCAAACAAAAATTATGCATCATAGAACCCATATAGAAGAGGGCAGGGGGGATCAGGTTATAAATTAGCGAAATATCTCAATATTTTGACACATGCAATTGTTTGTTACGCATAATAAAAAATCAAAGACATGCAAAATATTCAATAGGATTATCTTGGATAAATGTAGTAGACATATAAAATGTAAAGATTTCATTTTGGCAGCATGCTGCCACAAGGGGAGATACATGTATATATACTACCTATATATATATATATATATATATGTATATTATATATTTATATATATCTATGAATAATTAAGCGTAGCACCAAACGCAGCTGTACAACACTTTTCAGCTTAACGCGACATAAAAAAAAAACAAACATGCTATACTACATCTACTATATAGTATTAAACGGACAGATACATGGATAGAGACATATGTAGGATAGTTTGGTTCGCTGTGCCACGAAACGCGTAAATTGTTTATGAAAAATTACTTGGCCGGAATGAAGGTCAACGCTACGCAATTTATAATTCTTTTTTATGCCATTTGGTTCGGTCTGTTGTCGCCTCGATATACACACAAACGATATATACAGATAGTATATGTATATTATATATATATACAACATTATATTCCAATCTATACTTAGTACACACACACACACACACACACACACACACACACACACACACACACACACACACACACACACACACACACACACACACACACACACACGCACACTCAACTGTATTCTTGATGTATGTTATTTCATTTTTTGTTTTTTTTTCGGACCATCTCTGCATTTATTTATTGTATGTAGCATTCGACTTTTGCATGTTGTTCGATGTTGTTCGATGTTGTTCTCCAATGTTTCGTATGCTTCTTCTTCTTGGTGTTGTTTTTTTTTCACTTAGCCATACAATTTATTTTATATCACCGACGCATCTGAAGCAGTCAGGGGTTTGGGTGTGTGGGAATGAAACATCAGGCGACACACCATGGGGAATATATTGCTATGAAAATTGGTATGTCTATATATGGCGGGAAAGGGGGGTTACAGGGAGGGGTGTCCGTAGTAGGGGGAGGACTTGAATTGGGCTACGATTCGCATAAATGTTGTTGCTGGTTTTTTGTTATTTCACTGGGGACACACACGTGCCACATTAAACGTACGGATTCCATTTGCCAGGTTAGGTTCAAAGTCAAAATTTTCAACAGAAAAAGCAAAAATACACAAAAAAGTCAACTAAAGAATCTGGCAAATTCATGTAGGAACAGGTGGCATATAAATAATGTAATGAAAACAATTCAAGAGCGAGAATAAGTTTAAACACAATAAAAGTTAATACTATAAAATCTCAATTTAATTGAGCTTTAGTAAAACAAATATAGACAGAGTATCTGAGATTTAGGCAGCTATTGGCAACCCTGTCGCTGTTTAAACTATACAGCAATGTATAAACAATTTGAGTTCTCTAGAACTTTAGATACTCCCATGTGGCCTTAAAAGCCTAGGCATGCTTATGAGCACGCACACACAACACACACACACACACACACACACACACACACGCACAACAAACAGTGACTGAATCACAGGCAATTCTTTGGCTTTTGCTAATTTTCTGCATGAATTGAATTCATAATTAGAAAAACTTATGAGGAAAGTTACAGTGTGTGTGTGTGTGTGTGCGGCTTGTTGTGTGTGTGTGTGTGCGGCTTGTTGTGTGTGTGTGTGTGTGTGTGTGTGTGACATTTTTCACATAATCAAGCCAAGTGCTGTGCCTGAATTCCAGTCAACGTCTGCCAGTGGCTGCCGCTGTGTGGCATGGCTTGTGCTGCTGCAACCAGTTTGCAACTGCAGCAAGCTGCTGCTGCTGCCAGTTGCTGCAGCACATCATTAGTTTCCGTTTTGCGGCAATTTTTCATTTGCTTATGCAAAGCCGTTGACCTTTGGCGCGTCCCTCTTTGACGAGCGAAAGATTTCACTTTTATGCAGTCGCAGTTTGTGGCAAGGGGCGGGCGGTTTGGCGGCTGGTCGTGCGGTCTGCCCGGCAAAGCGGGGCTTTGGAGTTGGCTTAAATTGCTGCCACGTCAAATTGCAACAGCAACCGCAGCAGCAGCAGCAACAGTTGCCTGTTTGGCTGCCTTGGCTCTCTGGCAACTCGTTTGCCATAAATAGTTAGAAGGCACGGGCGCGGCCCCAACTTGGCTCGCTGCTTGCCACATGCCCCATGCCGCATGCCGCATGCCGCGGCTGGTGGCTCTCACGGCGCACTCGCTGTGGCTATTGTAAAAATATTTAACAACAACAACCGGCAACAGGCAGCAGCAACATGCAGCAGCAGCAGCAGCAACAGTCTTTGCTTTTGATTTACCAAAGTTATTTTTTATTTTATTTTTTTTTTTTTTCTTTTTGCCTAACTTGGCTCTATGCCTGGCTGCAGCTTTTGTTCAGGCACATATATATATATATGTATGTTTATATGTTTATATAGACGCTGCAAGCCAAGTTTAGTTGCATCTGCAACAAACGATGTCGCTGCGTTGCCTCGAAATTGCCTACATTTTAAATGCCCATTTTTGGGTTCTGGATTCTGTCCGCTCTCTTTTCTCTTCTCTCTCTCTCTCTCTCTCGCTCTCTCTCTCTTTCCCGCTGCCGCTGTCACTGTCTCTCTGTTTGCTGACATTCTTTGGCATTAATTTATGCATTTTTTCGTTATTTTTTATAATGACATAACTCGAGCATTTTAACGCTTATTAAATTATCTCATTTACCGCCACAAACAGCGGGCGGTCAGCGCAGACAGACAGACAGACAACTGAGAGAGAGAGAGTGGGGGATGCCTGCTCATGGGCATGGGCACGGGCATGATCATCGAGCTGTGCCTGCCTGGCCACATTTAACCAGGTAGACACAATAAAAGTTAATGCCCAATGTCTTTCAATGCGATCGTTTGCAGCAGCATCAGCAGCAGCAGCATCAGCAGCATCAGATCGATCCGGCGATCGATTCGTGGCGATCGTTTGGCAACGTCGCCAGCGATAAGGCCACAAAACTGTGGCGACTCTGGCGTCCATTAAGAGCTGACAATTTAAGTTGATGACATCTTTTGTGGTCGGCGCGTTTCCTTTTTTAGTGCATTTTATGGCTACCCCGAATCGAATCGAATCGCATCGCATCCAATCGCATTGCATCGCACCCCCGACCCTGCCCTATCGATAGACAGCACACAAAAGGACACACACACACACACACACACGCA
Source organism: Drosophila micromelanica (assembly GCA_004143825.1). Lineage (NCBI taxonomy): Eukaryota > Metazoa > Arthropoda > Insecta > Diptera > Drosophilidae > Drosophila > Drosophila micromelanica. The sequence goes on along the minus strand of SCDY01002482.1, from coordinate 9,993 downwards.
CACACATTCCGATTTTTATCGCTGGGCGTGTGTTCGTTCATCTTTGTGGTCTGTCTATTTTCCTTGCTTGTGGCATAATAAAATTTTCAACTTTATCTTTATCGCATTGGCATCAAATCGGAACTGTCTATTAAGTAAATAAAAATAAATACAAAAAAAAAATATAAAAAAACTGCTGCACGAGATCCCATTTAGATTGTTGCCCAATCGAGGCAACTTTGTTAAAAAATAAATAAAGAGTTCTTGCTCCTTTTCTTAAGATTTGCTAAAATAAATATTTTTGATCAACAAATTAAATTAAATTTGATCAATTTTGAGAAAGTTTGATTACTTCAAAACAATTAAGAAACATTCTAGTGCTAGAATTAAATGAAATTATACTTGCTATACCAATTTCTGTTCCATCAAGTCTCCACACCACATTTAAAATTCTGTTGAACAACCATCCAGCACAACAACAACAACAACAACTTCAATCCAATCAGCAATCAGTTAAGTTCCCTATCCCCGTGTAGCTGGTTGCTGTTCAGCTGTGAGATCTACATGGGTAAATGCTAAACGCTTTGAGAAACGAACCCATTTCGGACCGATCATTTGAAAAAACACTTTCAAAACTGTTGTTGTTGTTGTTGTTTTTTTTACTTTTGGTTAATGAGCTGGCGGCAACTGAAACAGGGCGACTGTTGGTCAGGGCGGGGAAGGGAGGGGAGGCGAGGCTGCGGCTTGCGGGCGATGTTAGCCACATACCAAAGCGTTGACTCAATGGTCGAAGGTGTCGTTTGTCTTGGCCTCAACGGGCTTTGTCGGCTTCTGGCCGGCCTTACAACAGTGTTCCACTGTCCCACTGTGCGTTCCAACGGTGTCCCACTGTCCAAGTGTCCAACGGTCCGGGCCGACCGGGGCTGTCTCTCGTTTCTCGTGGTTGTCATGATGGGCAACGTGTCGTCGTCTTTGTGCGCACCAAAACTCATTTATCTTGGCTTACAAAAACGGCCAAGAGCAGACGCAGCAGCAGCAGCAGAGCCCGAAATAACAACAACAACAACAACAACAAGAACAACAACAACAACAACCACATGAGGAGCCACACACGGCATAAAAATGAAACGAAACGAAAATTCATTCATCTGCAATGGCGCGAGAGTCAAGGGCAATGCCGACTGCCAAAGCGATGGGGAGGGGGTAAAAGGGGAGGGGGGTAAAAGGAAAGGGGGCCGGGGTAGGTGCCCTGCGCAGACGCCCTGGGTAACTAAAGGATCTCCGGCTCTGGAGCCGAGCTGTGGCGATCGCCAATAAGCTAAAGAATGCGATGGAGACGACGCGTCAAATTGAAAAACGCAGCACAAAACCGAAAGAGAAATAGCGAGAGACAGAGCGAGAGAAAGACAGAGCGAGAGAGAGAGAGAGGTGGAAGGGGGGAGGGGTAGCAGCTCGGCTTCGGTCAGAAGTGGCTCGTATTAAGATCAGGCGATAAGATCGGACAGCCAGAGACGACATTGGTAGGCACACACACACACGCACACACACACATGCAATGAACACACAACCGCAGCTTGGTCTTGGCCCGACCAACACCAACACCCCCCACCAGCTCAACCCGCCCGCCGTGATCGCTGCGGCCCCGGCTCAATAAAATGCTATACAAGGTGTCAGATTTGTCGCCCTTCATTATGCGGCAAGAAGATTTTTTTTTATCTTTCTTGCCTCTTTTTTTTTGTAGCCGCTGCCTTCTTCTTTTTTGCGGCTTAAGAGCTGGGGGTTTGTGTGTGTGTGTGTGTGTGTGTGTGTGTAGCAAAATAATCGAAATTCCAATGCAGCATCAACTTCAGCTTAGCTTTAGCCTTTTTATTTATTTAAAGCTGTTTTTGAGCAGCTCTTTTTAGCTGTGTGTGTGTGTGTTTTTTTTTGTGTGTGTTCTGCTTTTAATCAGCTTTGGGTAGCGACTTCTAACGAAGCTGCTGTCAATCAAGCAGTGTGTGTGTGTGTTGTGTGTGTGTTGTGTCTGTCACATCCGGAAATGTCCACCTACTTTCACGCCGCATTTGCCTGGCTTGGCCTGGCTTGAGAAATATGTGTGTGAATTTCTAGGAATTCTTGCGACTAGTTTTGTTTTCTTTTACCTGCTCAATTTATGCACGATTAATGAATGCCACCTGGACAGGCACACACACACACACACACACCCCGCAGGCTCAACCTCTCTACCTGTGTGTGTGTGTGTGTGTGTATTTTTTGGCCTTTTATTCAGATTCATTCATACATTGCATTCATTCGGGGCATTCAGTTTTGGGCTGTGCTGCGGCACAGCCTTTTGATGCTATTTAGTGCTATCTAAATTCCATTTAAGTAGAGCACCATTTTCTAAAATTTATCTTCTTCTTGTTCTCTATTCAATTCCAGATACGGATGTGGCTCTGGATGTGCCCGTGCCCAGCGAGGAAGAGGAGCGCAACATGAAACGTAAGTAAATCCAATACAAAACTAACAGCAAGTATTTAAGGATATATTCAAGGATACGCATAGAAAGGGATGAAAGTAATATATGGGTATATACCATAGGCTGATCTTGACTCAAATCTATTCAAATGTACTGAGAAAACGTTCCGAATGATTTTTCTTAAAATTAATATAATAAATTATAATAGTTATATAGTAGTAAAATCTTGAAATAGGATTTTTAGTTTCAAGAATCCAGAATCCTTAAAATCCTATCTGCAGCCATATAAAGGCAGCTGTACCTGTACATTTGAATAGATTATCCACGCACATTCGAGTTCCAAAATAACATTCGGGACGTATTTCCGCACAGCAGTTGGTCCCAGCCCAACCCATATCCATTCATATCCATTCATATCCATTCATATCCATTCACTGAACGAGTTGTTCGTTGTTCATTCACAGATTACGCAGCTCTGCTGACGGGCCGCACATCGTACTTCCTGAAGGGCGAGGAGATGAAGTCCATGTACACCACATACAATCCACAGAATGTGGTTGCCACCGCTCGCTTTCTGTTCCACAAGAAGAATCTGTATTATTCGTTTTACACATCGTCGCGCATCGGCCGTCCCCGGGCCATTCAGTTCGTCGACGATGCCGGCGTCATCCTCGAGGAGCACCAGCTGGAGACGACGCTCAGCGGCACGTTGAGCGTCTATCAGAATGCCACCGGCAAGATTTGCGGCGTTTGGCGGCGCGTTCCACGCGATTACAAGCGCATCCTGCGCGACGATCGCCTCCACGTGGTGCTGCTCTGGGGCAGCAAGCACCAGGCCGAGCTGGCCCTGGCCGGCAAGATAGCCAAGTATACCGCCTTGCAGACGGAGCTGTTCAGCTCGCTGCTGGAGCCGCCGGCACTGATGGCCGGCGGCAAGCCCGATCCGCAGCTGGCCGGCGCCGGCGGCACAGCGATCGTCTCGACGAGCAGCGGCGCGGCCAGCTCGATGCATCTGACCCTTGTGTTCAATGGGATCTTCGGCGCCGAGGAGTACGCGGATGCGGGCCTCAGTGTGCGCATCGAGCTGCCCGAACGCAAGGAGCTCATCTTCGATGAGCTGACGCGCGTCCGCAAACCCTCCGCCGAGATCAACGTCCTCGAGCTGTCCTCGCCCGTCTCCATACAGAATCTGCGCCTGATGTCCCGCGGCAAGCTGCTGCTCACCGTCGAGTCCAAGAAGTATCCGCAGCTGCGCATCCAGGGCCACATCGTGACGCGGGCCAGCTGCGAGATCTTCCAGACGCTGTTGGCGCCGCCGCACGGCACCGAGGTGAGCGCCCGGAGCAGCGGCCTGGCCTGGGTCTATCTGAACACGGACGGATCGCTGGCGTACAACATCGAAACGGATCACGTGAACACCCGGGATCGGCCCAACATCAGTCTCATCGAGGAGCAGGGCAAACGGAAGGCCAAGCTGGAGGATCTGACGCCCAGTTTCAACTTCAATCAGGCCATCGGCAGCGTCGAGAAACTGGGCCCCAAGGTGCTCGAGTCCCTCTACGCCGGCGAGCTGGGCGTCAACGTGGCCACCGATCACGAGGCGACCCTGATACGCGGCCGCCTCGTGCCGCGACCCGTCGCCGATGCCCGCGACTCCGCGGAACCGATTCTACTGAAGCCACCACATGGCGGTGATCATGTCAACGGTGCCGCCACGCACGGCATGGGCATGGCCTGGATGTCGATCGACAACGAATGCAATCTCCACTACGAGCTCACTTTGAGCGGCATCGCCGCCCAGCAGGAGCTGCAGCTCTATTTGGAGGAGAAGCCCATTGAGGCGATTGGGGCGCCGGTAACGCGTAAACTGCTCGAGGAGTTCAACGGCAACTATCTGGAGGGCTTCGTGCTGGGCATGCCGTCCGCGGAGCTGATCAAGCTGGAGACGAGCGTCTGCTATCTGGAGCTGCACACACGCCACACCCACCAGCTGTTGCTGCGCGGCAAACTGAAGTCGACCAAGGTGCCCGCCCACTGTTTCCCCATCTACACCGACAACAATGTGCCGGTGCCCGGCGATCACAACGACAACCAGATGCTCAACGGTGAGACAAAGTGCTTCCATTCGGGCCGATTCTATAATGAGTCCGAGCAGTGGCGCAGCGCCCAGGACACGTGCCACATGTGCGCCTGCCAGCGCGGCCAGGCCAACTGCGAGCTGATCAAGTGCCCCGACCTCAAGTGCAAAACGGCCACCGAGCAGCTGCTGCAACGCGACGGCGAATGCTGCCCCAGTTGTGTGGCACGTCGCGAAACCGCCGCCGATTGGCATGCGGCAGCAGCAGCAGCAACATCATCAGCAGCAGCAGCAGCAGCAGCAGCAACAGCAACAGCAACCACATCAGCGGCGCTAAATGCCACCGATTTGCTGGTGCAACCGAAACGCGGCTGCCGTTTGGGCGAACAGTTCCATGCGGCCGGCGCCAGTTGGCATCCGTTCCTGCCGCCGAATGGCTTTGATACGTGCACCACGTGCAGCTGCGATGCTGTCACACTGGAGGTGCGCTGTCCACGGATGGTTTGTCCGCCGCTGCAGTGCAGCGAGAAGCTGGCGTATCGGCCCGACAAGAAGGCCTGCTGCAAGGTCTGTCCGGAGGGCAAGCAGAGCAATCACGGCCAGGGCAGCAAGCATACGCCCAGTAATCCCAATGTGCTGCTCGACCAGGCGGTGCAGCGCACGGCCGCCCACAGCGCTGAGGAGGTGCTCGCCGCCGGCGGTTGCAAGGTGGTCAACAAGATCTACGAGAACGGACAGGAGTGGCATCCGGTGCTCACGTCACACGGCGAACAAAAGTGCATCAAATGCCGCTGCAAGGTAAGTGCCAACCTGCCCGACTCCCAATTTGCCCCATTAGCAAAATCAATATCAACCCTTACTTATATGCCACACTTCTGTTTGGTCTTGCTTCCAGGACTCGAAGGTGAATTGCGATCGCAAGCGATGCTCGCGTTCCACGTGCCAACAGACGCGCGTCTCCAGCAAGCGTCGCCTCTTCGATAAGCCCGGCGGCGAGCTGAGCGCGCAGCCCATCGACGAATGCTGTTCGACGCAATGCCGACGCTCGCGACGTCATCACAAGAAGCAGCCGAGACAGCAGACAGCGACAGCGAGAGAGAAAGAGAGAGAGAGAGAGAGAGAGTAATAGTGCGCAAGCGAGAGTAATGTAAACTTGTATTATAGAAAGAGAAAGGAACACAACCACTACAAAAAACACAAGCACAGAGAGAGAGAGAGAGAGAGAGAGCGAGAAAAAGAGAACGAGCTGAAAGAGATAGAAATCAATACATATATATATATATATATGTGCATATATATATCTATATATACATATATACAAACACTTACAATGTGAATAACCAGTGCAGTTGCTTTAAATTCTCAACTTTTTTAGAATTTAACTCGAAAGCATTTTCTGAATTTCTTTGAAATTTTTAAAATTGATACAACTAAACAAAAACAAAAAAACACTGTGCTGAAAACAAAATACTATTAAACACAAACACCCCCCACTCCTCTTCTTCTTCTTTAACAACAACAATTTCATAACCCACATATATTCATTTCAATTAATTTAAATACACATTTAAATTGCAATTTGAAAGCGAAAACAAAAAATACATTGAGCGAAATTATGTTAACGATTTACATATAAAATGCACACATATATATACATTATATTTATATATATGTATAAATTTATATATATATATATGTTTTTTTTTAATATTTTATGAGAAACAAAACGCAGTGGGAAACGCTTTTGGCGCGATTTTAGCTGGTATCGATAAATAAATATATATGTATGAACTGTTATCGATATTATCGATATGTTTAGCCGCGCCCACATGCGCAGCGGCGACCAACCAAAAGTTTCGACTGATTGACTGAATGGCAAAAAATATATAAAAATATTTTAGTATATAAGCAAGCAATTTTTTTTTTTTTGGAAAAGAGAGGTTGAAAAAGCAGAGTTAAAAGAGAAATTGAAAATTAAATTTTTCAATGTGAAATTATTTTGTACTAATTGTTACTTACTGACACACGCACACACACATACACATACACTTAACACAGCGTATTAGGAAACAAAAACAAAACAAAAAAAATTAGAGAAAAAAATTTATATATAATTTATATATATATATATTTTTTTTTAATGCGTTACAAAATCAAAAATACCCGATGAAAGGGTTTAAAAAAATTGAGAAAAATTACTACAAAAATATGTACAAAATTTTTAAAACAAAAGCAAATGCCATGTACACATATTTATACACACACCCATACATACACACACACACACACACACACACATACAAATCATGCATGAGAAACAAGAAAAACAAATGAATGAAAATGAAATTGTATTAATTTTTATTAAATTTTATTCTATTAAATTATTCTTTTTATTATAATTTTTATGTTAATTTTTTTGTAGTTTTACATATATGATATATACCAATACATATAAATACATATATACGATGCATACATGCTAAACAATATATATGCTATATATTGATGAATTAAATTTAAACAATTATTTGCGATAATACTAAACAACAAAACAAAAATAGCAAAATCAACAACAAATTGTACTAATAAACTTAAATTTAATGTTTATAAATAAAAAAAAACGAGAAAAAGCAACAACAACAAGAAACAAACCCCCAAAAACAAAACTGAAACACAATAAACAAACAACAAAAAACATAAGCAATTATTTTTTTATGTTTCAACAAGAAAGTTTTTAGCTTTTGTTAATTTTTTATTTTCTGAGATTTTTTTACAGTCCAAAAAATGTTAAACGCAAAATTACAAAAAAAAATATACATTTTTTATTTAAAAGTATATAAATATAAATTAAAAAATATTCAATAACAATTTTAAACCGTTTTTTTATTTCAAAATTTCATAAAATATTAATGAAAATTTCAGTACGGAAAATCGGTTCAATTGATTTTTGCCAAAAAAGTCAAAAAAAATTTATTTTCAAAAATGCATAAATTTTGAATGTAGATTTAATCTTGAGGACAAATCATAACAAAAATGCCATCAAGCTCGGAAATCGGTTTAGTTTTGACAAAGTTATGGGAATTTGAAATGTGGAGCTATGGATCCGAGAGACTTACATGTCAAATTTTTCCTCAATTTTGGCATGAATTTTGACCAAAAATTCAAGCACTCTAAAATCGTCTTTAATGTTGTTTTTTATACAAATTATGACAATAACAATCAATTAAAAACAAAAATTACCAATTTAAAATTTAGAAAAAAATTTTTTTTAGAAAATGTGTAAGAAAATGTGATTTTTTTTGCCAAAAATGTAGAAAAAAATTATTTTCGAAAATGCATAAATTTTGAATGTAGATTTAATTTTGAGGACAAATCATGAAAAAATGCCATCAAGCTCGGAAATCGGCTTAGTTTTGACAAAGTTATGGGAATTTGAAATATAGGAGCTATGGATCCGAGAGCTTTACATGTCAATATTTTTCCAATTTCAATCTATCAATAAAAATCTTAAAACTTTAAAATATATATTCCGCGTATAGCATTAATACCGGCACACGGGCGGACAGCAAGACAACGTTGCACAAACCCAATATACTTTTTTCACTTAGTGAAAACTGTAAAAACGGCATAGCTGATAAAATACTTAAGTCTAAGCTTAATATGTGCCCTAAAATATGTAATGAAAATAGTGTTTAATATTCTAAAAAAAAATATATATTCACTCCATATGGGAAAAAGTAAACCTAAGCTCAAGCTCTAACCATAGATAATGGAAATCTATTAACAGTCACATAAAAAACATAAGTGGGAGTATCTGGGGACAAGTGCTTTTGAGTACAAGAGTACTTTGCACCGATAGCAAGCGTCAAGTCTTCAAGTCAAATGTCTTTACGCAAATATTTAACAAATTTTAAGCAACAAAAACAAAGACAAATACTATGAGAGGAAAAAAGCGAGAGATAGAAAGATAGAGAGCCACCAATTTGAAATGAGTCAGCGAACGCAACTTCCCGATACCCTGTAGAAAGTTGTTGACAAGCGGTGAGCATGTATTATTTTATATTTTTATGAAATATTAAAGCTATACGCTACAGTCTAAATTATATCTCAACTAATTATATTATGCTATATACTGTATACTCTTTATACTCTGTCTAACAGCCATGTTCAGTCTCTGTTAAACGTAGCTCTTAAAACAGGGTATAAACATGAATGGTAGCATAGTCTTAGTTGCTTAGAGTGCCCCCCCCCCTCACCCCACCCCTCACTTGCTGCTGCTGTTGCCGCGCAGTTTGCCGCGAATGAAAAGCAAATGAAATCGAATAATTAAATATTGGCATAGTCACACCTTGTTGACAATTATTGACAGGCTGATTGGCAAACAGCAAACAAATGAATACGTCGCCATTTGAAACCGTGAGCGAAAAGCGTGTAGAGGGGTACAGAGTGCGGGGTGGAGGGGGGGAGGGGGACTGGCTGGTTGGCTGGCTGTGTGTGTACTGCGGTGGGTGTGGCACACACAGTTCTAGGCCAACAGCTTCTGTTAGCACGCAAGGGCCAAAACGCGATCGTATCTAGCAAATGCAAACGCTCAACCCACCTCCCCCCCCCCCCCTACCATCAACCCGCATTAGCCAGGTATGTACATATATCTCTCCCAAACCCAAACCCAATTGCATTCAAACCAAACTTGGCACCAAGTGGCGCTTGGCGTTGGCGTCTGTCGTGCCGACTTGAAGATTGGAGATGGCATCTTTAAAGGCCATATATGGCACATTTATCAAGAGGAATGGGGGTAGAGTGGGGGGGGGGGGAGGGGGATGCTTTAAGGAGGTATTTGTCATTTACATTTGCTATCAAGCGCATCGGAATTGGCCAAACCTTAGCGCCCACATTTGGACGGCCGCACGAAAACGCGCATCGAGAACAGCCTCCTCCTCAGCTGGAGATGATATCTTTTTAAGCTCTCAACGGCTACCATTGGCTCGAGTTGATTTACGAGACATCTAATCCAGCATATAGCAAGAGAAATATACACATAGTATGTATATATATATATATATATATATATTCATGGCTAATATATGTATTGCAATAACACGCTCACGACATTTAGCCGACACTCATAATCATCAATTATCTGAGCTGTCGACTCTGGCAATTGAAATTGAAATGGAAATTGAAAATGCAATTGGATATTGTATACACATATATTTATAAATAAATATACATATACATATATATATATATGCTAAGCAATTGTACATTTTATTCATATCAAATTCTACGTTAGACTAATCTAAAACGTCGTTTTCAATTCTGATTGCAACTCTGTTTTGATTGCAACTGTCATTCAATGGTTGAATGACTGCTTGAATGACTGATTGATTGACTGTGTTTTGTGTTGTTTTGTTTTTTTTTTTTTTTTTTTTTTTTTTTTTTTTTTTATTTGTTTTAAATTTTGTTTTTATTTTTTAAT
>SCDY01002481.1:0-12601 GCA_004143825.1 Drosophila micromelanica | reverse complement strand
TCGTCTCCCACCGAAACAGAAGATACATTTCAGGTGGCACGCAGAACAATTTTCGACAAGGGCACCCAGCAAAAATTTCTAATCGATACGGGGGCTGTCAGTGCTACCGGCACAATCCAAAGGCAAACATAACAGAACTTATCCTTTCCAACCCTACGCAGCGAACGGCACGCTTATACACACCTTCGGACCTTTCACATTTCACTTGGACTTCGGCGCGATTCTGTCTGGACGTTTATCTTAGCGGACGTCGCTGCTCCGATCATTGGCTCAGATCTTCTCAGTCACTATAACCTGCTCGTCGACGTCAAACGACAAATAAAGCGTTACTAAAAGCTCAAGGAGCTGCAACAAATTTTTATGACTTTATCGCATATCATCATCATGCTCAAAGAGTTCAAACAGCTCACCACGCACAAGCACAATTTGGGCGTAACGCACGCTATAGAGACCACCGGGCCCGCAGTGTTAGCTCGACTATGCTGACTCACTGGAGACAAACTAAAAAGGTATTTGCCTACATGGTGGAACAAGGTATCTGTCGTCTTTCCAAAAGAAATTAGGCAAGTCCGCTGATCAACTTCCCAGCGCCACCTTACTAACCTTTTTTGCCTCGACAGCAATACTCTCCCTAAGCACAAGCCACTGATCTAAGAATTTTCACCAAAACTGGACAAGACACCGCCAAAACGAGGAAGACACTTGGATTTCATAAGCCAATTCACAACAGACATCAGACATGTATCCGGAAAAGACAACGAAATTACAGACTTACTCTCATGGATCAACACATCACTGAAATTAATTTCGAAGTCATTGCAGCTTCCAGGAAAGAATATCCGGAATTACAGGACCTGCTCAACATGACTTAACTCACTCAGGTCGCAGAGCGACGCAACGACTAATTTAATTTACAGCGGGGAGCTACGGTTCAATTGATCAGCGTTTCGTATCGATATTGATACTGTTTAACGTGCATTGATCATTTTACAAGATGGCCCCCAACGTGGCCAACTTTGTGGCCACGACATTGTTAACTGGTTGGATTTCATCATTCACCATTGCACATCATCACAGATTTAGGAAGACAGTTCGAATGTGCGATCTTTGCTGGTTTAATGCGCATCCTAGGCATTGTTACATGACCAACGATTGGTGCGAAGTATTGCCAATGGTCTTGCTTGGATAACGCGCCACATGGAAAGAAGTCTTAGGAGCAAGTCTAGCAGAAATGCTTTTCGGCTTCCAACTATGCATTCCTGGTGAATTTGTTACGGCCAATCACAATCATCCAAACGAGTCGGAGTTCATAAAGAACGCCCTTGCGCGCCCCTAAAGACAAACATGAGAAATTCTTTAAAAGCCGAATAATGAATAATAACATACACAAGCTCTCGGCACTTAATGAGTATTGAGGTGGTTGAAAATTTAAAAAAATATAATTGCCAATTACCAATGAAAAATGAAATTTACATCGGGCAGTGTTCGAACCTGGGACCCACATAAGCAGAGCTCTTATCCACTGCACCACACTCCTATTCAAGTTCACTTATGATATAAAATAACTTACACATCTTTTACAAAAAAAATTTCAACGAATCGCTAACAAAATTCTGCTTTTGTTATAAAAATTATAAATATTAATAATAATTATTGATAATTCAAAAACAGAAAAAATAAACTTCACACTGTCTAATGCGGGATTCGAACCCAGGTCCTTCAACCTTAGCTGCACAGCTCCTAACAGCTGCGCCACTGCTTCGATTAGAAATCTTACGATAAAATTCAGTTTTACTATGCAAAAAAAATTCCAAGAAAAACGCTAGACACAATTTTGCATTTGCATGTGTGTGTGCACATGAACACAGAAATTGCTTGTGCTGCAGCTTGGCCCCCAGCTAAAGGTATGAAATCGTTATGAAATTTTCAGGACTTATTCACTGCATAAAAATTAATGTATGTAGGTCTGTAGTATTTGATTTGCGATTTTTTTGGTTTTATTGATATTGGGGGCAATTGGGGGGAGGTATCCAAAACCCGATGGTACCAAAATCTAGCTTACACAAACATAACGCACTCAGTTTGTTGCTTCTATCTTTTATGGTCGCCGAGATATTGTAAGAAAACCAAAGGTTGTTATCGATTATTATCGATATTAATGAAACGGAGCAAGTTATCATATTGCGTATTATATATACGAACTGAATGAGACCAAGATCAGCTTTCTAGCTTTTGTAGTTTCCGAGATCGTTGCGCTTATACAGACCGACAGACAGACGGACAGACGGACATGGCTATATCAACTCAGCTCGTCGTCCTGATCAAGAATATATATACTTTATGGGGTCGGAGATGCTTTCTTCTGCCTGTTACATACATTTCAACAAAACCATAATACCCTGTTTTACCCATTTTCAATGGGTTCATGGTATAAAAAGCTAAGTATCATATTCAGGGAAAGTGCGTGCTGGTTGCGCGAAAATAAAAAATTATAAAAGATGCCTGGCCTGCTGCAAGTAACAACCAACCCCAAGAAGAAGATAATATAATATAAAATATTAATGACATTGCACAACACAGCAACAGATGATGGGAGCATATATAATTGTAAATTGTGTTTTCATAATGTGTTTACAACCGCAACTTTTTCGCGAAGTATTTTAAGTAAAAGCTCGTGAGCCATATTTCTCCTCTTTGTTCTTTATTACTCTATGATTCTATGGGGTGTAAAAAGCTTGATCAACGGTTAAGCTTTTAAGCTTCGAATTAATGTAACTTGACAGGTTTTGTAACAGTTGAGGCGCCAAGTTTCCCAGAACGATACGTGCATGTAAAAATCGTGTAATATTGGCATTATACCATGTACAACTGCGTCACAGCCTCGAAAATGTTGTCATGCATATGTTTTATTTGGCTACTACTAATAGGCCACCAATGTGTGGCATTTAAGATACCTAGCATTGCTTTGGTAATGTTTAACGAACGAGGTTTTTCAGTTTCCATACCTGGTAAGTGGGTGTGACTAATTTCAGGATCAACATTGTGATTAAGATGATTATAGATGAGCCAGGTATGCAACGCGTATTTTATATGATGCAAGTCGATGACAGATGTCCGGCCCTAATGGATTACATAACACAAGCAACTAATGGAAGCTGGGCCAGCGTCCAACGTATTATTTTGGAAAACAACGACAAACTGAAAATATCAATTTTGGTGCAGTTCAACGACCTAGTTTATGAGAAAAGCGAGACACGGGTGATACTCAACACTCGCATGCTGAGCACGCAACAAAGCAGCTCCCGCAACATCAGCTATCCCAGAAACCAGGGCGAGTGTCAAGTATTTTTAGAATCACAACAACCGCTTAAGCATTGCAAACCAGCCCGCAGCATTGTAAGCACTAGCCGAGGTACCTGTCAAGGTGATCTGCTGTTTGAAGACAACTTTAGCGAAGCACAGCTGAATCGCAGTGTTTGGATGAATGATATACGTCAGCGCATGTATCATGTGGAAGAGGAGCTGGTAGCCTTCGAGGATGACCCGCGCATTTCGTATGTAAGCGAGGGTCACCTTCACATTGAACCAATGGTGGCCAGCGAGGTGACACAGGGCGTCTATCAACTGGGTGATCGCTGCACGGCCGTAGACAGCCCGCAGCTCGAGTGCAGCATCGCCAAAGGCAGCTTTTATAAAATCAAGCCGCCTGTCTACTCGGCTCAACTGCATACTCGTGACTCTTTTAGCTTTAAATATGGAAAGATTGTGGTGCGTGCCAAACTGCCAAAAGGCGATTGGTTATTTCCATGTAAGTAATTTTGGTTACTCTGGGAAGCATTTAAATGAACATTCCACAGATATAATGCTCCAACCAGTTTCAACGCATGCAGAAACTCATCATGCTAATCAGCTTCGTAAGTAACGGAGTCCTGACCAGATATTTAATCTAATCTTATTTAATCTGCACAAATCTGACACCATTTTTTTATTAAATTTAGGCATAGCCTATGCTCGTGGTAATGCTAACTTACGAAGCACTCAGCAGGAAGACATATCGGGCAATCGTTTATATGGCGGCATAATCGCTTGGGACCAAGGACGTGCCTTGCAATTATTAAAGGATCGACTAAATACAAAGCACTACGGTGAAGAGTTCCACAATTACTCTATGATTTGGCAGCAGGATAAGTTAACACTTATGGTGGACGCTGAAATTTACGGAGAAATCCACGATGGTGTGGACTTTTTCAATGAAAAATGTTTCATAATTTTAGGCGTTACAGTGGGAGGGTTTCTTAATTTCGATGATAACATACTTTCGAACGATGTTAAGCCATACAAGAATTTTGAGCCGCGTGCTGCCCTTTCGTTTTGGCAAAATCGTGATACCTGGGCTTCTACTTGGGGAAACAGCAGCGCAATGATTATAGATTATGTGCGTGTCTATGCAGATTAGAAGATATTTGTGTATTTATGTGTAGTTATATATTAAATGTGATAGTTCTGTACATTTGCCTATAAACACATTTTTATATCTTGATATTAGGGTACCTCCCAGTCGAGCGTTCCCGACTAGAGCAGTCTTTTAATATTTGGTTATACATTTACATCAATAAAAAAGTTCAAATTATGAACTTAATATTTTATTTACACATGTTTCTACATATAAGTATGTTGACCATTTATAAAAGAACTCACTAAAATATTTAAGCTTTAACAATCTCGTTGCATTCATACAAATATACACATAGACACACACGCCAACCGGAGCTGCGCTTGACCGCTTGTTTAGACTGACGAGCAGGTTTGTAAAGCCTTGAAATTGCTCGCAGTATAGTTCAGTACATACGTACGTCGGAATGCATCAAATTAAACGCACGACGTGATGAGTATATTCCAACTGATTTTATTTCTTAAAATCCTAGACCCATATAATAAGTCCTGAAAATTTCAAACAAGGAAGCCACAAGTAAATTTAAAAAATTGTAAGAGCTTGGAGTTCGCTAAAGCGTACGTGGACAAGCCAATTGACTCTTGGTGATTGCCTCAGATGAGTCAAAACATATTATTTTTGGCTCCGACGCACAATAAAGCCTGTAAAACACGGTTCATTTATTGGAGACACCACCACAGAGTCCCGACGTAAGCCCGATAGAGTATGTGTGGAATATACTTGGAAAAATTCGAAAGCACCACATAAACAATAACAAAACCAGCTACGAGAGGCATTGCATCAAGAGTGGGCCGGACTTGGTACTGATTTTATTGAAAAATTAGTGATGTCAATGACAAATCTCATTAGAGAATATTTTAATATATTTTTTTTAATATTTTTGGGTTTTAAAGGACTATATTTAAAATTTTATTTTGTTTGTTTTTGTTTTTATTTTGGTATATTGAAGACAATAGATTTCTTTATGAACCTGCATTACAATTACAAGTTATCGGTTGGCCGCGACCCTAGTGGGCGAAGCCCAAAGTCTTGAACACTTTATCTGACGTGAGTACACGCGAGTGTATATTATAATCCGAAATAAATTGGGTGAATCTTGCGGTCCGACAAATATTGCCACCTCGATTCAGGGCTTTAGTAATGAAAAAAGCGATTAAAATACCCTATTAATGATTTTCTTTTCTTAAAAGCCAAGATATCTGTATTTTTTTTATTGATTTAGATAATGGTCGTGCAAATTGGGCCATTATCAGTGAACTAGACTTGCGCGCGGCTTAGCCTAAGGTGATCAAGTTTATGATGTGTTATAATTTGGGATTCCTTAATTTAAATTTTATTTGGGATCAGCGATTGTCTTATCACATGAAAGTTACTACACTAGAGGAATTTAAAAATCTAGATCAGTATACATCGTTATATATCATTTATACATTTGACAAGTACTCTGTGGAAAAGGAGTTCTTTTGAAAGTAATAGATCCTGAAGGCTGTTAACCCTGCTAAAGATATTTATGGCAGTTAAAGATTAAGTGTTCTGCAGAGCCAATTTGGTTGCAGTTATCACAGCTGTTAGTGTCGGTCACTTTAATTAGTTACGGATGTCTTGTTAAAAGTCTGTTAATTGTTGTCTTGATATGTTTTGCTTTCCATTTCAGTTTATGATGCCATGTTGCTTTTGGTATGACCGCATAAAAATTTACAAAACACTGTCCTTTTGTCGCCTACAGTCCTTTTTAATGTTCGTTCCAATTGGTATCTAAAATTTTTCTTTATTTCTCTTAATGCTTCTTTTTTTTATTTTATTTGTTCAGGCAGCAAACAGGGTGCAGGATACCCTTTTATCTGTCTTTATTCTATTATTAATATATCCTATTCTATATTAAGTTAAATAATTTTTAAAAATTTAATTTAATCTAAAATATCTGTGAATTGGGGACGTTTGAGTTGCCGTATAGTTCTTGATCCAGCCAAGGGATAAGCCAGTCGGTTTTTGTGGCTTGCTAGCCTGTCGTTATAGCGACTGCTGTGAAAGCAAATTTGGTCCTCGACCGTGGCGACGCGTAGGTCCCTTATTGCTTTTTTGTTGGTAATTTTTTTTTCTATTGTAAACAGTCCGTTTTTTCGTTAAGTCCAAACTCCGTGTCCCGGTAACCATAGAAATTGTACTTTTTCAATACAGTCCAAATGTATGCTATTATGTATATCTTTAATAATGAAGGAGTTAGATTCCTTGATTTTTATAAGGGTTAAGGCCCCTAAGCAATCACTGATTATTAGAGTCTATTTATTTTAGTTATTTTGCCTTATATTTCCGCAAGTTTGCTTGAGCTCTCGCAATTTTGCTCCTACCGTTGCCAAAGTGCTTGTGGTCCGACACATGTGTTCGTTTTTCGACGTAAGTTCGATCATAATAGGCATGAATTGTCGGGGCATCGGTGGAAATTATATTCCATCCAAGGTCTACGTGTTCTTGTATAATGTATGATGTGTTTTGCTTGTTTCCTAATATGGGCCTTTCTATTGTTGAAATCTTCGGACTTAGTGTAATCGTACCACACTTTTCAACCTGTTCAAATATCTCCTTAAACTCATTGTATGTGTAGCTGGTTTTCGCCTTTGAATTTGTTAAATAATTTTGAATGTTCCCGCCAATTGACTTCATAAGATTAGCTAACACTGAATCCATGTAATGGCTTAGCTCATATGTGAACTAGCCGTTCGATAGACTCATTCAATGAACTAGATTGTAGGTTGGTGGGCTCTCTCCTAATTTTCTCGAAAGCTGTATTAAAGATTTATATGCATGGGACTGTTAACAATTTTGCTGCATTTCGCTGTTGAAACTGTAGGGTTTAATCGCGTGTACCAGGTTTTGTCCATTATATCTAAAAATCAATATTTCTAAAAATTGTAATAACCCAATATATAACCCCATATTAAAGGCTATAATAAAAATAAAAATACATTTATTTAAAAGAGAATTTACTTCTCAAAAATTTTGAATTTAATATATTCTATTTAGTGTTACACAAAATCACGTTCCCCCGAGAACTAATGTCACGCACTTAGTGGCCGTTGCTAACTTGACACAAATTGTTTGTTCAGTTGAGTCAGTCGAACTTATTCAAAACGATTTGATACAACTCCTCAGTGATTCATACATAGAATAGAAATACGTAAATACACGAAAACTAGATAATAAAAGAAAAAATTTGTTTCTACCAATATCTACACTAAAAGCTTCAAACTGGGTAACGACATGTCAACGTCTTCAATGGAAAGTAAGTAGAAACTATGACGAAATTTCCCAGTCACCCAACTACAATAACATGCAACATTCGCAGAACACCTTTTCAATCTAAAATTTGCCGTCAAAGAGCTGGAGCGTAACTCTAAGAAATGTGAAAAAGAGGAAAAACTAGAAAAGGCCAAGGCTAAGAAGGCCATACAAAAAGGAAACATGGATGTCGCTCGTATACATGCCGAGAATGCCATTCGACAAAAAAACCAAGCCGTGAATTACCTACGCATGAGTGCGCGTGTGGATGCAGTCGCCAGTCGTGTACAATCGGCGTTAACAACTCGCAAAGTGACTGGCTCCATGGCCGGTGTCGTTAAGGCCATGGATGCTGCAATGAAAGGCATGAATCTGGAAAAAATATCCTCGTTGATGGAGAAGTTCGAATCACAGTTTGAAGACCTAGACGTACAAAGTTCAGTGATGGAAGGTACCATGTCCGATACGGTGACCACATCGGTGCCTCAAGGCGATGTCGATAACTTGTTGCAACAGGTTGCCGATGAAGCCGGCCTCGAGCTGAACATGGAGCTGCCCACCGGAGTGCAAAGCTCTACCATTGGTGCCTCCACTCAAGTTTCACAGGAGCAGGATGAGCTAACACAGCGCCTGGCACGTTTGCGACAAACAGAGTAAACATATGTCTCACTTTAACCACATCTCTATTTCCAATATAAATTCTTGAATTTGTTTTTATTTATATAAGTAAAGTTCTATAAAATGTATAATTAAAATACGAAATCGGCATTCGAATAGTATTTAAAAATTAATCATGGCTCAATCAACCGTAGGTATCTGTAGTGGCTGTACTGGGCTTTCACTATGATCTGATTGCTTCTTCACGCGCCGTTTTCTAGAATTGCGAGGTGCAGTATCTTGTGTTACAGCTGTCATGTCTGATGTAACCTGCTTAGGTTTAGGTCCACGACGCTTTTGATCGGGTTTGCCTCTTGGCTGTGGTACCATCATAGGTACCAATCGCCAATTATCACCATGCCTGTCTAGTCTTCTTTTTAACAATTCCACATCTTGTGTGCGTCGACGTAATATCTTCTTTATGCTATTAACTCTGCAATTGATAGCTGGTTTTTGACTTTCATAACTAAATGGGAAGGCTTAGCTCTCACCTCATAACACTGCGTTCATTTTCAACTTGTATTTGCTGGCATCTGCTATATATTTTCTCCACAAGCAGTTTGTAAAGTTCACTTTCTTTAAGCGTCATTCAATTCACGGTAATCTAACTTATTAAATGTGAACGATTGTAAGATATTAATATATTTATCTGATAACATAAACGACAATCGATGTTTTGGTATATATTCGCGTAATTTTTGTTTTAAACACCGCAGGTAAAGAATGTCCACGTAAATTTGGTTTTTTGTTTATTTTTACGAGGAACGGCGGTGGAATTTAATATACATATGCAGATTAAAAGTGCCGATAAGTCAGTGGTAGCTCGATGCCACAGATTTCTCCGCTTCGATACCACTTTATGAAAAATATTTGGTAGGGTTACACTATCGCCAACAGCTTCGAGATGAGCAAATGGGAGACGTGCTTATTTATTAAAGTCTGTGTAAATATTGTATATTGACGTAAATTATAAAATATATAAATGAATATGAACATGTATGTGTTTATATGCACAAAGTACCTTGCGCAGGGGAACATTTTATTATTGGCTTACGCCACCAGTAAGCCGATAATTAATTGACTGGAATTTTGACTCATTATTACCTGTACCAGGACTGCGACTCCCATTTAAGTTTTTGGGTAAGTGCTCCATAAAATTTTAAATCTCGACTGCATTGTTGTTATCTCGGCCACGCCCACCAAACCCCCTGATGTTATATAAACAAATTTTCTGACCATGATTGTTTAAATTGTATAAACCATTTAATACTTAGTTATCATTAATATTTGAATTTATAGTAATTTATAAAAACAAATAAAAACTAGTAGAAATATAGTTCATAATAGTTCTTAATTACAACATTATAACAATTTCAAATATACGATATTTACGATAATTCATCAATAATGCACAAAGTCATTGACGATAGTCCACATCTATAAAATTTCTTCATCGATACGGAAAAATATGTGCAGTCGTGCTGCCACCGACTTATCGGAAACTTTAGATTGCATTTATTTCATAAACTACGCAAAAGTGTCAAGTTTTACCACCGGAAATGGAAACATCGTAAGAAATTTAAGAGGATAGATACAGTTCCTAATTTATTTGGACGCGTTTTACCTATGATGACTAAAGAATCTTTTAATGATAAGACGTATGGATACTAAACAATAGCAATAGTAGCCCTGGTTCCCAGAAGGAACTTGTCGATAAAATATACAAGAAAAAACATAAACAAAATAAAATCATTTTTTTAACAATTTATTTTGTTATTTAATATACCCAAGGGCACGCATCTACGGCGAACTTGTGAAAGAAGGTAGGTAGTTTCATTGTTTTTTAAAATTTATTTTTAGTAAATCATAAAAATATATATTCTCAGTTGCATTCGATGAGTTCTTCGACAGCAATGGCATCTCAAATGGCCACAACGCGGAGCCACACAACAGGTTCAGCTATAGCATTTAATTTTCGAGAGTTAGTAAAAGAACCTAAAGGATTGGACGAAGCTGCCAACTATTTATATCAGGCACTGATGGATGATGTCGTAGCCGGCATTTTCATAGAAATTCATCATCTGCGTAAGACTGGCAATCTGACAGCGCTTGATGGCATCGGCGAGGAAAATGCGGAATCTGCGTACCGAATTTGTGACATGCCGAATTTAGACATTTTTGGCATATCAACAGCGAAGAAGCCCATGGATTGTACATGTCCAAATTGTGACAGATTAGTGGCGGCGGCAAGATTTGCCCCGCATTTAGAAAAGTGCATGGGTATGGGCCGAATCTCCTCTCGCATAGCCAGTCGACGATTGGCAACCAAGGAGGGTACTAGTGCCAGCTCTGCATCCTCATCATATTTGCAGTCAGGAGGTAATACAGGCGGTACAGATGACGAAGACGATGTAGACTGGTCATCTGATAAGCGCAAAAAGAAATCATCACAGAACTCGCGTAGTAATGGATCCAAAAAAAATAATGGCAAAACTTTCTAGAGTCGACGAAGTTTAACAAATCTCTATATATCTTTATTACCTAATAGACATTTACATATGTATATTTATTGTCCATTTAATTAAACTGTGTAGACACGTACGTATTCAATCATCAGGTTGGGTTGTATCCATGTTTTTTTATTTAGATTCTCACCAAACAAAAATATATTCCTAAAGTGTTGATTTTGAAACGTTATCTGGAAAGTTTACATCCTGCAGCCTGCAGTCAGGCCCAACACGATAAAGCACTATAAAGAAAATTTATATAATATTAATGCCTATTTTACATGTTTTCAACAAACTTAGTTCGATTTCATTTATAAGCTTATAATGGCAGAATATACTACCAATCACTTTGTGTGCTTTGACATAATCATTATTGCATATAAATATGTATTAATTGCTCCGCTTTTTGAACGGAGAAGGTTTGTAGTAGTTGGCGTTATAACAGCATGGTTTATGGTTTATTCAATTTGTTTTACAAACTTACAATTACCATTACTCTTGACTATGTTGAAATGTATGTAATGAGAGCACTGTTCGCGAGTCGGACCACATTACTGACCGCTCTACTCGTATGTCGTGACTCTCCAATACTCTCCTAGAACAGCTGCTTGCAGTTCCAATCTCGGCACCGACAATAGCTTCAGTGGTGCACACCTAGTCTTGCCAGCAATAAACGATACACCAATCTCAGTTCCATTAATGATTCGCCAATACGCAACAGCCGCAAATGCTTGTTCGCTGGCATCAACGAAAACGTGAAGCTAAATGTTTGTTTCTGGCAACAAAAAACTTGATGGGTAACATCGCGCCATTTTAAAATACTTTACCTTGTCTAGCTGTCTTAGCCACTGTACAAATCGGTCAAACAACTTGTCTGGTATTGGATCGGTCCAACATATACCTGTACGCCATACGTCTTGCAACAGTATTTTGCCGCATATTATTAGGTCAGCAAGCATACCAAACGGGTCATAGGCGGACATTACCAAACTGAGTAGTCGCCTTTTAGTTGGCCGTTTCACTCCTTTAACGATTTCCTTGTCAACGAGATTTATTTTCATTTTTCGACAAAATCATCGTCTTGACTTTTCCAGAACAAATTAAATTAGCCAGCCTTTGCACTTGCCTGTCTTCCTTGCTGATGGCGTAAGCAGTTTGTTCAGAATCAAAACTTGCCACAAAGTCGTGGACATAGTTATTCGATTCGATTGCTTTTATAACCTGGTCTCTAAAGTTAGTGGCATTTTGCGCGTTTCTATTTTTGACGTATTGGGCGCAATAGGCGGAACATGCAGCTCCGAAGATCATAACCTGCATCTTGTAAGTCTCGACTTTATCCATACTGTTGCCCTGTCGCCATAGAAATCGCAATGAGTCCTGATCTGACTCGAACCTGTAAGAACATCTCCTTGATGTCTGCGCATACAGCAATTATACCCGGTCCTTTTAACAAGTTAGTATTTAAGGAGATTACATCCACCATATCAGCCGCATCAAAAATAAGTCTCATCTTTTTATGCTTGTTTACATTGTGGACGCCGAAATGCGGGAAATACCAAGTGTGCTATCCGACCTGGTTCGCTTTCTTTTCAGAGCCATGTAGTAACAATCGGGCAATTTTACATTATCTACCGACCATAGAAGTCCAGTTTCATAGTCCAGTTTTGTTGTTGTTTCCGCTAACAGTTTTCGAGCTCGAATTACATCA
>SCDY01002480.1:0-16330 GCA_004143825.1 Drosophila micromelanica | reverse complement strand
GCCACAGAAAAAGTTTTTGCTACGCTCTGCACTGCAGGCAAATAAATTTGCGGATACCGAAACCGAAAACAGCACATAAAATCACAGCTAGAGATTTGCCAAGGTATTGGATGTGAAAACCGTACGGCAAGGGTGTAAAAACAAAAGGGGGGCGGGCAGAGTTGCCAGGTGGGCCAAATAGAATCCTGTCGTATGCGTGTCGATGACTGAAAATTGTCGAGTTTGGAGTGAAAAACCTCAAGCACAAAATGAATGAAAATTTCCAATCTAATCATTGGCAGCTGAGCAAAAGCCTCATTGCCTACGTGCTTATAAATGCTTAGTGCCGAAATTCTGTGCTAATTTCTAATAATTGCACTTTCCGTTTGGACACAGAAAATGCAAAGCATTTCTGGAAAAGTAAACTAATCAAAAACTGCAAATTGTGGACATTTTTTAAAATCGCTGGTTTTCAAATCGAACTTGATATTACATTAGTAAATTGCAATTATGTTTACTCAATCAAATCTTGATTAGGAAACCTTTTCTACACTCTTCTTTAATTAAAATACAAAATTTTTTCTTGTATATAAAATTTGGTATCTGAGCACACGTCGGATTATCTATGCCATTTATTGCGTTCCCATTACCGACGCTTTGCTCTGTTTATCTATTGATAGAGTACCTCCCGGGAGCCCAACGCTTCCATAGACCATCGATCTTATCGACAGTCATTAACATAAATGGTTGCTCATCGACCAACCATCGCTGAAGGGACCAACACTATGGCCAATACCTGGAAATAGTTATAGAGAGCGCCCCCAAGAAGCTCGCATGCTAAATGTGCAATCTGAGGCCACTAATTGCAGCACATTCATCAGATACGCACCCGGGCGGACAAACCGATAGAAGACCACTTTAGCTGGCCACGCATTCAGGAGCAGGCCTCGAGGAGGCAGCTCCATCTTGGCAACATGTTGGGAAGTTGGGGCTCAGGCTGTTGCTGTGATTGCTTGGGCCACGAGCCAAATGAAAGAAAATTGTAAATTGCTTTTAATTAAAAGCACAAACATAAACACCTGCTGTTCTGCTAAGCTCTAGCCCCACACTCAGACACACATGCGAATAAACAATGGACGGATATGGAGGAATCGGCCTGGCTACGAATGTAACTCCAGTTCTGGTTTCATTCTCCGTTTACCACGCCACCAGATACCAGATACCAGATACAATGCCAGCTGTTTGTGTCCTTTGTTTGGTTGCCGTTGTTGTTGTTGTTGTTGTTGCACGCATTAATAAGCCTGGCGCGTAGCGTGGCGTAAGCCGGAGCGTCAGCTGTTGCCCTTTGGCCCTTCAGTTGTTACTCATACGCCGAGTGTGCTTTGCTTTTCTGTTTCGATTTAACTGTGCAATTTGCTCATTAGATGCCCTCGCATTCAATTGCAATGCAAATGAGTTGCACTGAAACAAATTGATCTACAATTAATGAAACTAAATATAAATATAATTAAATATAATAATAACAAAAATAGTTCTAATATTGTTTAATTTAAATTTAATATGAAATAAAAATTTCTTTAAATTTTCTATGCACTCAAATTTGTTTTCAGTGTGCCACACTGGGCAATACCGATTCGTAGTAAGCTCTCGCTGACTTGTTGCCACAACGTTGCTGGCGTCAAGTGCGCCACATGCTGCATTTGCATGCAACAATCGGAGGGCAATGGCAAAGCAAACATTGCCATCGTTGGTGCGGTGTACAACAGCCAGCATTTATTGCATCCTACGGCTCATGAAGGCGTCGCCTCCTGGCCCGGTCTCCGGGCTGGGGCTGTCTCCGCGTTGGGGCTCAGTTTGTTGCAGTTGATTGTTTTCGTGCGGCTGCCGCACCCGCAAACTGTGAAAATGTGAAAATGCACGAAACAAAAATTGAATATCCACCCCACACAATGCCTGGCCTGGACCACCAGGTCTTGGCTGGCTGCATCTTCAGCTTCAGTAGCAGCAACAGCAGCAGCACAGATTCCTTTTGTTGGTGCCGTTGTCGAGCTGAGCCGCCTCAGCTATAAATAATGCAGTATTATTTTCAAATAAACTCGACCCTGTGGCTGCCTTAGGCATCTGGCCCTGGCCCTCCTCCTCCTCCCTGCCTCTTCAACAATTTCGCCTGCCGCCAAATGATTTTCACACATGAAGAACGTGCAAAACTGGCCATAAATCTTGCGTTTTTTTTTTGTTTGCGTTATTTTTTTGCCGCCATTCTCATTGAATTTGATTCGCAAGTGAACACAAACAACACAAACAACAACAACAACAACAACTGGAATAGAAGGTGGATCTTGGCAACTGGGGGCATTGTTGTACCGCCGTTTTACATTTGCAAGTGAAATGTTTTGCGGCCTGTCAGCCAAATGCCCATTGAAGGCAGCAGCTGTCGCCGCTAACCAATTTCAGTTGCAATTGTTGTTGCTGTTTTTCATCTAGTTGCGTTGCCACGCAGATGCCACGCAACACGAATAGGCGCCAAGGATAACAAAAACTGTACACGAACGTGCCACACAAAACCAACTAACTGTGTGGCAAATGCATCAGAACATTCTGAGATGGATATACCCATCAAATAAATTAATGTTTATGCTTGATAAACTTATAAATTGATTAAATGAATTCAATGTTCAATTTAATGAATTAAGGCCGACTTATTGTCAGTCGATTTAAATTTGTGAGCGATATTTGAAAACATATTAAATCAAGTGTGATTTATTCATTCACTTGTGAGCTCATTTTGTGCATAAATTTCTAAAATAATTCATTCATATGTTTTTATTAAATAAAGAGGAGAAAGCATTAAATCTGATTTAGCTCAATTTTAAATTAATAACAGAGGAATGAATAGAAACAAAAGCTTTACACTAAAGTACGTTTTCATTTTCTTTGTCTATCTCTTTCTCTTTCGTTTACTTTTTCTTAGTATTTCTTTCACTTTCTTTTATTACTCAAATTGCACACTTTATCTCACACTGCCTTACTATTATTCGCCCTATTTATCTCTCTCTCTCTTTTTTTTGTTATCTTCTTTCTACCTCTCCCTTGTCTCCCTGTCTATTTCTTTATCTTTCTATCTTCTTCTTTTCCCCTTTTTCTTTTCGGATTATCCTTCTCTCTATTTTTCTCCTCTCTTCTTTTCACATTCTCTTTTAAGACCATTCTCTATCTTTCTCGCTGTCTTTTTCTTTCTTCATTTCTCTATCTCTATCTCCCCTTGAAATATTATGTGCCAATTCTCAGAATAAGATTTATATTTCTTCCGCAAAGCTTTCTTGTTATCCCTATATATCGATGACCTGACCTGATATTATGTAATTGTTTAATCTCCATCTCAATTGCATGCTCAATATTCACTTTATAATGCCAGAGATAGCAGCCCACGCTCGGCTTGTAAAAGTCACAGATTTATAGCAAGTTAATATGCTCATTGCACCCATTTCACATGGCCAAAGAGGGCATAAAAATGCGCTTCTTATAGTTGAATTGCTTGGGTCTGTTCCTGCTCCTGCTGCTGCTGCCAATGCACCCCGCCCCCTATTCCTCTGCCTGCTGGCACACGACGAATTATTAGTTGAGCATGTGCCAAAAATATTGCTGAAGACGTTGCCGTCCGCCAAGTAAGTGAACCCCCTCCCCTCCCCTCCCCTTCCACGACCCGTACAACCTTGCGCTCCCCCAGTGCCCACAGAGCCTTCTATGGTAGTTGGCACTGGGTCGCAAAATTTATGGCCGTTGTCTGTCGCGGACAAAGAACATCTTTGAATGTTGTATAACTTAAGTGCCAGTGCAAATTTTCTGCCACTTCATGGCTAGCACAAACACAAGAACAGTCACATGCAATCCTATACCATATATGTATATATATAGAGTCTGTCTGTCTGTCTATATACACATGCCGGTTTATATGTGTGCTCGTTTTTGTTGCCACTTGCATATTTTTAGCGTTTTTGTTTGGCAGCCGGTCTTTATGAAAAGGCATTTGCAATTTGGCGCTGCTTTCGAGTGCAGGCAGGGCAACAAAAACTTTGGGGCAACATATATATACATATATATGTACATATATCCCCTCTATCTGTTCTACTCTAATTCTATTTGTGCAAGAAAAAATTCACAAAAATTAAGTCTTAATTGTCTTTGGCAAATAAAGTTGCCAGCAAGCGAATTTCAAACAAGGTAACAAAAAAACTGAAGGTGACTTCACATGCTTAACGGCTACATTTTTAAGTTACCATATATTTAACGAAGTTAAAATTACAAAAAAAACTTTGTTTAACTAACATTTAAATTCTTCATATACATTCTAGGCACAGTTATTAAATGTAATGGGTGTTCGCTCTGCAGAGCTTTCACTGTATAGAGGAAGTGAGCCCGACAGATAGAAGTTGTTGTTTGCTACTGGGCGCTCAATTAGCCAGGCAGTTAAGTGCAACAACAACCACAATGACAAGTGGCAGCAGCAGCAGCAGCAGCAACAGCAATCGACGCAACCAACATAAACAAAATGCAATAATACTTAACATGGCCCCAGCACACGGAGCCAATTCAAAGCCTACGAGCCATGTGAGAGGGCGCAGCATTGGGTGAGCCGATTATGGCCAACACATGTTCGTTGGCCAAATGGACATGGACATGGGTATGTATGTGGATATAGGCATGGGCATGGGCTGTGCGTATGATAGTGGCTTAATTAACCAGAAACAATTGCATATAAATATAAAACATCGAATTGCAGCTTGAAATGCAGCTCGAGATTTGGGCCCACATCATTTGGCTTTGCAGCTGGGCGGAGAAAAGGGCGAGGGCGCATTAACTCGTTTAAGCCCATTAAATTGTTATTGTTATGTGCTGTTGGTGTATTTAAAACATATGTCGGCTATTTGTAGCAACAAGAAAATTACACAAATCGTTAAATATTTGCACAGGTTATTTTATTTTGTTGTTGTTTTTTTTTTTAATTTTTTTGTTGTTGCTTTTTTCTGCGCAAGTCGCAGGCAATGGGCCCCATAAATTTTGTTGTCGCGCAGCCATTTTACCTGTGACATTATTATTGCTGTTACTGTTGCTCTTGTTGTTCTTGTTGCTTTTTATTTGTTTGTCGTAATTGCGGCGACACGACAGAACAAAAAAAAAACAACAAGCCCACAAAGATAAAAACAACAGCAGCAACAATAACAACAATTCGAGGCCCATAAAAATTTAATGAAAATTAAAATGAAAATAATTTTTGTGTTTCATTTAATTTTATGATACCCCAAAGACTGTAACAACAATGGAAGCATTCACCGCGAACGTTTAAAAAACGCTTCAATGCTTCAGTTGATGAATGCGCCTAAAACTATGCAACAGATCATAAATCAAGCGCATAAATTACCATCAATAGACGGCAGAGGAAGCGGAAGAGCGGGAGCGATAAACAGCACAAGAGAGAGAGCGAGAGAGAAAGATGTGTAGCCCAAGGACAAGCCCAAGACAGCGAATGGGCAGCAAAGGACCCAAAGATTGCCATGGTCAATGACAGCAAATGGAAAAACAATAAACCAAAGTTCTTTGGCCTTGTTGTTGTTTGCACACAAAACAGTAGAAAAAAAAAACGAAAAAAGATGGAAACAATAACAATAACATTAACAGTAATGCTAACAATAACATTACTTCAAATTTAATTTAAATTATTTGCCCGCACAGCAGCAAACAGAGAACAGAGTCTACCCCTGTCGCCCCACAAATCCATTTGACAACAATTGTGAGATGCGTATCGCAGAAATTACCTGCAATACTTGGCCACTGTCGACCATTAGCCGCACAACAACAACAACAACGACAAGTAGGACATGTGTGTGGTCACATAAGGGCATAAGAATGGCAGAACAATGGCCACAAAGCTATCATGGTGTCCATGGAGGGAGCTGGCCAAATGGGCAGTTCGCGCTTTTGATAAAATCAGGTCTCATCAAGGTTAAGAGCGAATTACCGGGTTTATAGTTTTGGGTCAACAAATATCCTAGCTATTAGCAGAGCCTGACTAGGCATGTAAATAACATGATTTAACTAATTCAAATGGGCATGAAACTGTTATATTAAATTAAAATTGAGCTTGTACAAAAAAGTAACAAATACAAACAACTATAAACAAGTACAAAAAATTACAAATTTAAGGAATTGCACTAAATTAAACACCAAAAAGTATGTCTTTAAATTATTCGGCAGCTGCAGCAATTAGTGAGGCGCATTTCATGTGCTGATAATTTCCTCTTAAAATCCCCAACATGTCAAAAGTCATAAGTACTTGGGGCCGTTTCATACCCTAGCCGTGTGTCTATTGCTTTTCCATTCGTATTTCCATTTCCGATTTCATGAGCGGCTGCATTAGCAATTCAAATTTGATGTCCGCCATTAAACTCATTAACTGCACACAAATGGGAGTTCAGCCCACCCCCGCCCCTCACTGGCAACGTTAGTGCAGACACATCCCTGGGGGGGAGGGGGGATACTAGACAACACTCGACATGGCCAGACTCAAAAAACTAGATAAACAGCCAGACTGGCAACGAGCCTGAGGAAGATGCACTAAGCAGCAGAACAGCAACTTTAATGACTGCCACCCACGATCGACAAATGAAGAACTGTCTTCATTAGCAGCGCCAGGTGTAAAAAAAAGGGGGGAAGGGGGATTTCAACAGAAACTGGTTACAGTTTTTGCGTGGCAGCATCTCCCGTTACTTGGTCCGGAAAGGGGAAAAACTAAACGTAAATACCTGAAACAGAAAAAAGGTAGGCAATGCCACCATCCAGCAAGGATAGGCTGGGGGTGGGGGTGGGGATAGGGGGGTTTTAGCAGGACGACAGCGTAGTTTGCATGGAAAAGCCATTTGCACGCCGTTGAGCGTCGCTTCGTGTCTGCGCCAAATAGTTGACTAGCTGGCCCAGCTTCAGAGTCAGCTTCAGCTCCTTGGTGGCACAGGATAATTGACTTTCAAATCAGTTTGCTATAAATTTTTATCGGCACTTTTGATGCTGTCGTTGGCAGCACTCGACCCGCCGGCGACGCTCGCGGCGACAACGGCTGCAATCAATTGCCAAAGTCAATGGGTACCATGCCGGTGATAATTGCCAGTCTGGCAGCGGGATCGGGAGCGGGAGCGGGCTGGCACCATCACCAACAGCAGCCAAAAGGGCGTGTGCCATGGACAAAACGCCACTAATGAGTTTTATTGAGTAGTTGCTGTAGTTCACCCTTTTTGTAGGGGCGCAAAAACCTCGTCCAACCTCGGCCCGAACCCAAGTTGTGTAGCTGTGACCCGTGAGCACCTCTGGCTAAAAACCCAACTCGATGATGCACGGAAGCAGTTAATCAAATCTGTAAGTGCCTGCTGGCCATCGAGTGGTCCTGCTGCAGTCCATACACGTAATTGCATTTACTGTTTCACACATGGCCGGTTCAAGTTGTGCTCGCTGGAACGGCCATTTTCGACTATATTAAAGTCACAAGCCACAAGAATCCAGCTAAAAATAGCTGAAAAATTGTAAAAAAAAAGGAAATGAAAATTGGCATAAGCACGTAAATTATGTGCTGCCAATTAGCAGTTCCAAATTTTTGCACGCAACAAAGGAAAACGAAAACGAAAATGTGCCCAAATATATAAGTGTGCAACGAGAGGGCGTGGATTGGTAACCAGGCGGCCGAAACTCACGAACAACAAAATAAACACAACAACAAAAATGATGCGAGAAATAGAAAAACATACAAGAATTTTTTTGTTTGTCAAACAGAGGCGAACTCAAAATACCCTTGGGTTAAATAAATACAAATAAAATGCAAAATCAGTGGAAAAGTGTAAGGGATACTTTAATTGATCATTTTTATAAATATAGTGAAAGGTGAAAAGTGGAGAACAGAGTTGAATCTTTATACAAAATTATTAAAAGTTTATTTAATAATGAAATTTATTATTATTTTCCCTATTAATACATTTTCATGTCACAACCAAAATATGAAATTTGAGTCTACCTGTGCTTAGGGTATTCGTTAAAATGTATATATATATATAAATAATTTCGTCACGACATAAGTGGCATCATTAGAGGCAGTGTGTGTGGCGCACTGGTTGACTCCTCCATTCATGCCACACGTCGCAGACACCCCCATTCCACCGTCCCCGCCCCCAGCCCGTCTCAAGTGCCTGACGTAAAAAAGTCAAATGCCGAAATTTCCAGGCAGCACAAAAAAAAAGAGGACCAGAAGAAGAAATGCCATGCCTAGTGACGGGGGGAGGGAGGTGGTGCAGGGTGGGGTGGGGGTGTGCTGCGAATGAGTGCGAAGAAAACATGGTAATTTTTCATAAAAACCGCCAAATGCGCACACAACCCGAAGCGAAAAAGAAAACCGCAGAGAAACCGACAAAGCGGCAAACAACAACAACAAAAAATAAAAAAAATTTTTATATTTTTTTTTGCTGTCCTGCGCGGTTTTCTTATATTATATATTTTTTTGCAGCTCTGTTGCTGGAATGTAATTCAAAGACGTTATTGGGCGCAACGGGGGGCGTGGCTGGCCATGTTTATGCGACGTCTTTTGGCATTTAGGCATGCGAAATGCGTTGCCCCAAATCCTTTTTACGTGGCTGCCAAGGACACAACGAGCAGCGCCATATGGGCCGTGAAGTGGCAATAGATGAGGAGATTGAGGAATGATGGAGGATAGCCAGGAAAAACAAACTTTCAGCGGAAGCGGCAACGGAAATGTCAACAAAACGGCTACCGCGCCGGGTGGCCAGCGTGGGAGGCGCCATGGAGAGCGGGTGGTGGGTGGTGGTGGGAGGTTGGGCCAGTTGGGATTGCGGCCTATTCGTAATAATTCCCCGCTGAAATATTATCAAATTGCGGCAATTGATTTAACCGCCAACGGGCAGCGTAACGCCAACAAGGCGTGGCAGCGATTGAGGCTTAAAGCAACTTTACAAAGCATTCAAAAGGGTGTGAGGTGGCTCAAAGTAACGGTAGTTGTTGTTATCAGGCGTATTAAACAATGTATAAAATTAAATGTAACTGGATTTTATAATAAAACAGATATTGAGTAAAGTAAAAGGGTTTTCGATTTATTTTTGATATTGATCAGGAATACTTACGCTGCGTGACAAAGACAATTTGTTATTTATTTTAAATTAATTGTAATTTGTATTCAAAGCAACTGCAAGTTCAATCAAATTTAAAATCCGGGCTCAATAATTTCCTACTCGGACGTTTAAATATAGTTTGGTACTCAAGCCTTGAGCGTAATCAATGCGGCGGCATTTTCGTTTCATGGAGCTGGCATTGGTTGATTTTGTAATGGATTTGTGGGCCACACCGTTTGGCGCCTCTGATTTATTTCCGTCAAGTAATTGGAAGCGTTGCCAGGAACGCTGGCTCGAATGCCAGCATAATTAGTGGCATGCTCAAAAATAGACCATAAATAATCGTCGCTTACGTTTGCCAGCCTACACACTCAGCACGGGCAGGAGGAAAGTGGGAGCAAAGGCGGAAAGGAGTAGTAAGTGGGAAAGGAGTCGTGTGCTCGGCAACGCCGCAAATTGTCTAAGGCCCTGCATAAATTACTTAAATGTTTTTCCAGGAAATGAAGATGCTGCTGCCACAATGAACGGGATGCTCGGTTGGCTATGTGAGACACTGGTAGCCAACGTTGGCAACGCGGCGTATGCGCAATTTTATTAAATTACATTCGTGTTTTGGCAAATTAATTACGAAATTATGTTGTCGTCTGCCGCCTAACGAACTACACAGCAGCTACACATGTCCGTTGGAGTATCTCTAACCGGGCGTTGGCATGGCAAAGAGATTCGTTCATCTTGGCCAACTCGTTGCCAGCCAGCCTCGCCATGCAACGCATTTATCTCTGAATGTCAGTCCAGGCCTGGAGACGGTTCAGGCCCATGGGGGCTGCTGGCTTTTTGGCCTTTGCTTGGCTCGCTCGCAATATTAAAAGTAATTTCGGCTCATTTTTGTGTGGCATAGAGCACAACGGGACATAACCCGCGCAGATTATGCCGCATTTCAATGTCGTCGCTGGCCATTTTTCTAGCGCATATTCAACTGGAAATCTCAGTCGCAATAAATTTGACTTTATGTTCATGGCTCGCTAACCAAATTGTGTTTACAAATCATATCTAGCATGACAGCCCAAGCCCAACCCAACCCAACCCCACCCACCCAACCTAATTAAGGGCAAAGCTCTCGCATTACTCATACGACGCATTAGGGAGACCCAAATCATTGTCAAATAAATAACGTTAATTTGCTAAATCGGCATGAATAAAATAAGCGCAACCGAAAGCAAATGTAAGCGACGTTTTCAAGTTAAAAATCACATTTGCATATTTCGTGCATAACAATAAGAAACCCAAGCGAAATCGAAATGAAGTTTTTTTTTGGCCAACTCGCATGTGAATTTGCTACCTGCTGCTGCTACCACATTTCGCTCAAATTGCTTAACTTGCAGTCAACCAACCAGGGAGAGCATCCCCCCTCCCCATCCTCGCACTCATCTGTTTAAAACGCATGTGTACGCTTCATTTATGCATTCATCAATCAGCTAACCAAGTGTAAATTTTTGCATTTCCTGCGCGCTGAAATAAAACAGAGAATTTGAATTTGCACCAAAGACCCAAAGTTAAATCAAACACCCAGCCTCCAGCAGCAGCAGCAGCAGCCCCTAATGTAACAATTCTGCACACTTCCACCCTCCCCCGACTCCGCTCTCGCCTCACAATTCGTACTTCTCCAGCAGCCCCCGTCGAATCCCAATCACCGCATAGCTGCTTTGTCTTTTGGGCTTGCTGGCAGCAGCAGGAGCCGAAGCAGCAAACGAGAACGCCCTTCATTTATTTTATTTTGAAATATATAAATCGCACCTAAAAAGTATGCTACACTAAACTTTGATTCATGGCGCAAAGTTTCCGTGCGCTTGAAAATTCGTTTTCCTTGGCCTTACGCACACCACCAACACATCAACACACACGCAAACGCACACACACACACACGTACACTTACACCCACACTTCCCTGCAGCTGTTGCCCACAACGTTCCGGTTCAACGCTTTTTACGTGCTCAGCTGCCACGCCCCGGCCGCCCGCGACCCTACACCTTGCACGTTTAAATTTGGCTGCTCTAGCGGGAAAAAAAAACATACAAATAAAAAAACAAAAACAAGAAAGAAAATTTTGCAATTTTCCCTGGCGCCCATTTAGCACTTGGCCATGATACGCAGTTTCTCTTTTATTTGCTGTGAAAATAATAGAATCATAAACTGAAACAGGGCGTGGCAGGGAAACAGGCTCGGGCAGCAGCAGCAACAGCAGCACGTGGTCCCGCTTGGAAGTGTTTGATGAAATGTTCGACACTTAATGATAGGACACGCAATACACCCGGACAGCCAGTTAGCCAGTCAACAACAACAACAAGACTGTTGGCAGCTGCCCCTCTTCAGCAACACATCATAAACGATAACGGCCATGCACCGCAAAATAGTTAACAATCGGAATGGAGCCAAAGCCGTTGCCAGAACCGGGCCCAGGCCCTGCAATGGGCCCGCCAATGTGACTGGTAATGACATCGCTTCGGGCAGATTCCGGGTCCCGGTTATGGACTCTCGACTCGCTGAGGGTGACGGTGACGGCGACGATGACGATGTCGCTGACGCTGACGGCAACGGCAACTACATAAATAGCAGCCGTGACCATCGGTTGCTGCTGCTGCTGCTGCTGTTGGGGCAAGGGAGGAGCTGACAACTGATGCAGCCAATAAAACCAACGAACCGACCAAAATAACTGCAAGGGAAGCGATGCGACAGGCGCGAACATTTTGAAAAACAGGCAACTTGGCTGTAAAACAGCTAGTTGGCCAAACAGACGCTGAAATTACCCTATCAATGTTATAGGTTTGAATGTTGTTTAAAAAGTTACTAAAATTTACTTACGAGTATCTGAAATACTTGCAAACGAATAAACCAAAAGAAATTCCAGTTGTGTCATTAACATTTTTGTTTAAACGATTTAATTATAATTATCAATTAAATAATATCGATTTATCTCTAAACTATGATTTGTGCTTTATACGCTAATTGGAAATTTGTTTTGTCAATTATAAAAACAGACTAATTATTGTACCAAAAAATTATTACATTGGTGATAAAATATTATTTCAGTTTTGCAAAGTTATGAGAGTTTAAAATATGGGAGCTATATAGATAGATGTAAGGCTTACATTACATGTAAAATTTTGGTCAATTTTGGCATGATTTTTTACCACAAATTTGACCTACTCAGTATCGACTTTAAGGTTGTTTTTATGGTACCTGTGATCAGCACAATCGATTAAAAATAAAAATTCGCAATGATCAATTTTGAAAAATAAACTATTTTGAACGAGTAAGGTACAACATGATTCGACATAAATGTATTTTCAATAATGTTTACGATAAAATGTCATCAAACATAAAAATGGGTTACTATTTTTACCAAGTAATGGGTGTTTTTCTTTTTAGAAGTATAATTTGTATTGAACTAAACCTAAGCCCTAGAAGCCAAGATCTCAAAAAATCAGTTGAATTTCCGCTGTATTAACATAAGGTGTAGTTTAATATATATGCCCATCGATCGCGTGTGTCGTAAATATATTGCACATTTTGCAATATGCCATAATCACCTTTTGGTTATAGTAATGCACACGCTTGGCCAGCCTGCAGCAGATAATGATGTGGAGCTTGCATTAATTATGCGAGCGTTCTATGGTGCACGGGGCAACCCGCATCACATAATTATTACGCCCGAATTTGCATGCTGCGTGCATAGTTTGCGGCTGATGCTGCTGCTGTTGTCAGGGATGGTCAGCAGCAGCAGCAGTTTGTTGTTATTGTGTGTGCTGGTATTATGTTGTTAGCCATGTTGATGTTCAAAATCCCCAATAAACGCTTAGCAGTCGCGTTTAAATTGCATTTCTACGATGTCTAAAGGGTCTCCGAGCGAGCCGAGGCGCCAAATGACTGCCAATTGCCAAATAAATTACGAAGTTTACAGCCCCAAAAAAACGAAAACTAAAAGCCAGCCCACTGTTGGCCACAATCAACGGCAACATTAACGATATCGCCTTTGAAACTGCCGACCCGACCGACAAGGACCCAACTTTAACCAAGCCGCACGTCAAACACGCAAACCTTTCAATGACAAAGCCCAGCGCCAGGTGGCGCCAGCTAGTGCACAGCCAGGTGGCCAGGTGATGGCATTTGGCTATGTTCCCAGTTTAGCTTGTTGCGTGTCCACTTTCACTTCCAGCTTGTGTATGTGTGTGTGTGTACCGAGAAATTGCGGTTTGTTTGCTGGGTAATTACATTTTGGCATTTTCCGTAAGCACCCGCATGAGTGTGTGTGTGTGTGTGTGTGTGTGTGTGGGCATGTCAGCGTGATAATTATGCGACTATAATCGCACTTTTACATGCCAGCACCAGGCAGCAGTCGTCGAGAACTCGAACTCTGAAGTGTGTCCAGCGTCTGGGGCACAGAAAGAAACACTTGAACCCTAAAACGAAATATGTCGACCGAGCGTC
This sequence comes from Drosophila micromelanica, assembly GCA_004143825.1. Lineage (NCBI taxonomy): Eukaryota > Metazoa > Arthropoda > Insecta > Diptera > Drosophilidae > Drosophila > Drosophila micromelanica. The sequence goes on along the minus strand of SCDY01002480.1, from coordinate 2,708 downwards.
AAAAGTCAGCAGCCCCAACTAATTAACAGGCCGCAGGTACAAAGTGCCACCCTCCCCATTCCCACCCACCCACTCAGCCACCTGTCTCGCTCGCTCGCACAGTCATACAATATTTAAGCCAGGTTGGCCGAACTTAAACAAAAGCGAAAGGCATGTTTAATCATAAAAGCAAAAACAACACTAAAATTGTTGCTGCTGCCTTTGGCAACGGCAACTTTGCTACTAAAACTCACAGCGACGGCGCACAAAAAAGGGTTAAGTAAATATTGAAGTGAATAAAAACCATGAAAAAGGAGCCAGTTGGCAAAAAAATACTCACACACATACACATACACAACGCACACACAGTTAACTACTCTTTTGGCCGTGTCGCGTGAAATGGGCGACTGGCCGGTGAGAGAAGGGGCAGGGTGGGGAGGGGAGGTGCGGCGTCACAGGCAGAGCTGTTGCCAGGCTTTAGTGGGCAGCAAGAGCTGGAGCTGCAGCAGCTACCAATTAATGTCCTTGTTAGGCAGTGGCCTGTAAAATTGGCTTAAAAAATATGTAACCTTATGCGAGAAAACCAGCTATTTCCCAGCTCTTGCACGCTTTCATTCGCTCTCTCTTTCTATCTCTCTCTCTCTTTTTCTACTGCCTGGTTCATGCGTAATTTTCTTTATGTGACTACTAACTATATATAGTGGATAGCTTAAAATGTGCTTAAGATACTTGCAACATATACTAACTAAGCTCTAAAGCATTTATTTTATTTTCAATTGAAATTTGCGGCAGTTTATGCTTATGAGCAGATTTTATATACAGCATTAAATAGGTTTTTTCTATTTCTTTTTCTATTTTCAACTTTTTATTTCAAGCATTAAAATAAGCTTTTGTGGGATGTTTTCATTACAATTTTTGATTAGAAATTTATATGAAATAAAAATATTTCTAAAATACCTTTAAATGAGAAATATAAAAATATAAAAGTAAGCTAATTTAAATAATTTGAATTTGAATAAATATATAATATGTGGTATAAAATTAATAATGAGTATTTCCATTGTAAAAATCCTTAACTTGCGAATGTATATTTTCCTGAAAATATGTTCCGCATAAACTCTAAATTTGTTGATTTGCAGCCAGGCACAACTTTATGTGTGGGTGTGTGTGTGTGTGTGTGGGTGTGTGTGCACTGCTGTGTGTAGGTGTGCTTATGTGTACAGCAACTGCAACAATGCAGTGCATTGGCTACAGTTTCATTGTGGCCTAGTTGGTGTTGGCATTGTTTTTGACTTTAAGTGAAATAAAGTTCATAGCCGCATTTTTTGCTGGCTGGCTGCGATTATTTAATTTTTGCAGCTGGGGGCGGGAACTCGCATTGGTGACGCGACTTTGACATAACGGCAACACGAAGGCTTTCAGCTGTGGCCAGCTCATGCAATCCCAATGAGGGCAACGCTGTGGCCGATAACGATTTTGATTGTGATTCGGATTCGGATTTTGATTCTGATTCGGTTCGAGCATATGCCCAAAGCTCAAAGCGGTTGTCCGGCACGCAAAAACTGACCGAATGTCGAATCAAAAATGCAGCGGCTGCGGGGGGCGGGGCGGAAACTACAAATGGCCAGGGGAGTTGAAACAATAACAGAGGAGCTATCTAGAAAACAGGAATCCGGCAACGTGGCAGCGAAATTGGCGGGCAGAGACAGAAGGACAGATAACCGCAGGGCCATGGAGCAAGCGAACTGTCAGTGAAAGTGGGCAAAAGTTGCCACCGGACTCACGGGGGGAGGGGGAGAATCTAATCTGTAAGCATAAATTCCAATCATTTTGCAAATGGAATGTGCAAATGCAAACCAATAAAACCGCAAAACACAACACAGCAAATGGCAGCGCCGAGCAACAGCTCATGAAGTGAGCAGCTGAGACGAGACCGGAACCAGAACCAGAAACAGAACCAGACCCAGAAATAGAACGACAAGCAGTCCCAACCCACAATAGCAATACCAATACCAATATACCAGATATATATATATATATACAAGCTACGTGCGGTTTTCAGCATCATCCAGGGTCAAGTGAATCTTTGACCAAAGTTGTCGTGGGTTTGGCTTTCGTTTTGGCTCTCAAACTAAACCTGTCTCTCAGTTTTTCCATGCCAGTTGCTGCAAATGCTTTTTTGGTATTTTGTCTGCCATGGGGCCTGTTAATGAAGTGAGTAAGTGCTGTGGGTTCCAAATGAAAGTAGCTGCTCCAACCAGATGCCAATGTCAGTCCGACATATTGAAACTGTTTTCAACATAGGAATCGGTTTGGTTACAAAGTTGAAATGGGTGCAAATGAAATTTACACACATTCTGCTTGGTTTATTAAAGCAGCTTTATGATAAAATATTCCACATAAAAATGTCTTTTTATATTACTTATAAGTGACTTTAAATTAAATTTGAAACCTTGATAATTTTTTAACTTTTATAAATATTTTTTACACTATTATTGAATCAAAAATTTAGTTTCTCTTATTTTGATTCCAATGAAATTATAGCGTTAGGAAGTATAAACAGCAAGATTATTAAAATACCAATATACTTAGTTTTACTTTGTAGAATGAAAAGTTATAAGAATAATATGAAACAAGTGAGAAGGCTCTAGTCGGGGCCGCCCGACTAGGAGATACCCTGAACCCTGCGATCTGTTTCTATAAACATTTCAGCTCGTTTACACTTGCAT
>SCDY01002479.1:0-13033 GCA_004143825.1 Drosophila micromelanica | reverse complement strand
TAGGAAAAATCATGATCAAAATGCCCTCAAACGTGAAAATCGGTTCACTTTTGACAAAGTTATGCTAGTTTGAAGTTTGGGAACTGTGGGTCCAAGAGCCTTACATGTCAAAATTTTTGTCAATTTTGACATGATTTTTGACCAAAAATTTGACCTCCTCAGAATCACCATAAATGTTGTTTTTTATGCTAATTATGGCAAATACAATCGATTAAAAATGTAAACTCGCAGATCTAAATTAAAAAAAAAAATTTTTTCGAAAAATCATAAGGGGGGAGTACATGATATTTTGACCAAAAAGATCAAAAAAATTTTATTTTTAATAATGAAAATATTTTGAATGTAGAATCAATCTATAGGAAAAATCATGATCAAAATGCCCTCAAACGTGAAAATCGGTTCACTAGGAAAAATCATGATCAAAATGCCCTCAAACGTGAAAATCGGTTCACTTTTGACAAAGTTATGCTAGTTTGAAGTTTGGGAACTGTGGGTCCAAGAGCTTCACATGTCAAAATTTCTGTCAATTTTGGCATGATTTTTGACAAAAAATTTTACCCCTTCCAAATCACCATAAATGTTGTTTTTTATGCTAATTATGGCAAATACAATCGATTACAAATGTAAACTCGCAATTCTAAATTTTGAAAAAAAAAATTTTTCCAAAGATCATAAGGGGGGAGTACATGATATTTTGACCAAAAAGTTCAAAAAAATGTTATTTTCAATACATGTCGAAGTTTTTTACAATTTTGACATAATTTTTGACAAAAAATTTGACACCCTCAAAATCAAGTTAAACATTGTGTTTGCACAATTTTAAAATTTGGAAAACAATTTTTTTGCGAAATTTTGTTTTTTTACCAAATATGTCAACACTAGTTGGACAGGGTATACCCCGGTCGGTTACTTGCACCCAAATCGCTCAATTTTTTATTTTTGCTTATGCAGTTTTTCTGTTTAGTTTGACAACTAAATAATAAGAATTTCTCCCGCTTAGCTTTCGAGCCCGCTCCTGGTACATTACGTATACGTAGCGTGGCCGTTATGAAAAACTGTCGTCATTGCATTGAATTGAATTTGAACAGAGCCGCAATGGCAACAGCGGCTGCTGCACTCATTCAACCTTCAGTTTGTTCGTCAATTGTGCGAAAAATGAGTTTGGTTTCCATTAAATCGGACAATCAGGAAGCATATTGTCATTTGTATACCCTAGCTGAGAACGATTGAGAAAAGTTTTCGGTTGGAACTAAGTTATGCATGCTTAACTTTAACAATTAATTTAAACTTTGATTAATTTCGTTGTTAATTGAAATTGTGGCAGCTTTAGGACCAAAGACCTACAATCCAATATATTATTCTGCCGGAAGTTGGTGACACACAGAAGGATTGTGGTTGTGTGTGTTGCCCACCTGTAATATCTGTTTACCTTGCCCCACTTTTCGCCAACTTTACCTTTCATTTTGGTTGCAAATTGAAGTGCGCCAAGTTTGCAACGTTTTCTTTTTTAACGGCATTGCATACTTTTAGGCTGGATGGGAGGATGGGAGGGGTATTCGGGGAATGCCGTCGGCTCCATTTGAAATATGTAATTCTGTGCCCAAGCACATTTTATGCATATCAATTATTTAGCAGGCCGCAGAACAGAACAGAACCCAAAATTTGACCTTGCCACGACAGGCAAAAACTTTTGCCTCGCCAATTCGTTTGCGTGCGCGAATTTATTCGCAAAAAATATTAAAAAACAAAAACTACTGTTAGTCGTTTAGCAGTTACGCTATGTTCAGATCGATCGAAATATATAGAAAAATTTATAAATGGTTACATAGTATTCTCTTGTAAAAATATATATTATTTTTAATTGAAAAAATTTTAATTCAGAAAAGAAGAAAGTAAAAGACTTGATGTGTACCTCCCCACATTTGTGGCTTCGTTTACAGGGTATTTCGATGTGGCAGTGACAACACACGTGTGCGGCCGCTTAATTAACTATAAATGTGTTGTAAAATATATGACATTACGTATACGACGTGCTATTAGCTCATGGTCTAACATAAGTCTCTAGCACAATAAAGCAAATTAGAAAATCCAATAAGCGTTAATGCTATATATACAAACACATATTTAGTTACTGCCATCTGTCTTCTAAAATTAATATATTGAATGGAAAAGAAAATACAAATCGAAATGGTTTTTTTTTCATTCCATATGTTGCAATTGGCTTAGATTGTTGTTGTTGCTATTCGCCTGTAAAATGAATGCAGCTCCACATTTGTATAGTATTTATATAGTAAACATTTGTACGTGAGATCTTGTATCTGCTTTTGGAGCTCAGATAACGTGCACAACAAAATACGTATCTCAGTACTGTTCAGACAGTTTTCTTATCGCTGTTGCTACACGCATATCTCGTTCTATTTGTTTACCGTTTGATTAACCCGCTTTTGCTTTTGCTGGCTGTCTTCGCACTTGACCCGGTTGCAATGCGTTGATCGTGATCATGATTTATGCTATGCATAACAGTTATTATGACTTTTATCTGATTTCAAGCATTGTACTCAGAATATTCTAAATTTTATGTAGGCTGGAATGTGTGATAAACTTTTTGAGTTAATTACATATATTTTAATTACACTTAAATTTAGACTGTTAGCAAACGACTTGCAAATTAATTCATACTCTGCTCTGATTTATAGTTTTATCCCACTTTAACGGGTGCTGCTAATTTGCATAATAATATCCTCTCAATATTGGTTAGCAAAACAATAAATATTTATGACTCTGTTCGTAATCTGCAATTGGTCAGCGGGCCCGCATAATAATAAAACCCTCTCAATTAAATCCCTTTCAAGCACCAAAAATTACCCATTTATTTGGTACATTCGGCTTTAAAAATCCCACAAATGAAAGCCTTGGCAGTTGCTTTGGCTCTCTTGCATTTAAACTGAGCAGACGTCGCTGTTTCACTTGTCTGGGATCTGTTGGCAATGTATCGTAAATATACATTATATCTTCTCAATATTGGTTAGCAAACGATTTGCAAATATACCTATGCATCTGCTAGTCAGCGGGCCCGCATAAAAATAAAATCCTCTCAATTAATTCCCAAGCACATAAAATTAGCCTTTTATTTGGTACATTTTGTGTGTGTGTGTCATTTTGTTTTGCTCATTCGGCTTTGATAATTCGTTGCCTGCGCTTTCGCTCTCACACATAGAAACCCTCGCCAGTTGCTTTGGCTCTCTTGTAGCTCGCTCTCAGTGTTGATCGCGCATTTGAACTGAGCAGACGTCGCTGTCTCGCTTGTCTCGGCAACAGTCGGCAATGTATCGTAAATATACATTATGAGGAGTAATTCAGAGCTGTCTCGTGAACAATCGAGTTGAATGAAATTGTCACACGTTTGTCAAAATTTCGAAGCACATCTTTGTTACACTGTCTACACCTGAAACTTTTTGAAATTGAAATTAATTCGTAGTTGTTTTGGCTCCTTCAAAATTCGTTAATTCTTGTGCCCTTCAAAGGAATCGGATTTGGTTCGTACAACGCGGCCGGCTGCAGATCCGAGTTTTGTTTGTGACATTTTCCAATTTCCAAAATCAATGTAAGCTCTTCTCTCTTTCACTCTGAAAAAACCAACTTGTTATGAAAAGCAAAGCTCCCTTTGATGCGGAATCAAGAAACTTGAAACGATTCAAATTTCAATTTAAATTGGGATTTGCTTTTAGCTTTGCTTTGTTGACCTGTTTTAGTGTTAATACTACTTAGAGATGCTCTGTTTCTATGTTTAATTAACATGCGAGTGCTAAAATTGCCCGTAAACACACAACAACAACAACAACAACTTACCCTAAATTGGCTTTTAACGACTCTTAGCTCATTGCTTAGACATTAAAGTTATAATTTTATTGCATACTTGACGGCGTCATTAGCTAAATTTAACTAGCCTGAGTTTAGCATACAGTATAAACTCGCTAAAAACAGCCAAACATTAACAGTTTCTAAAAAAAAAAGTTTAAAATAGCAATAAAGTAGTAAAAAACTAACGGACTCAATTGGTTATTCGAGCGGGCTAGTCATGGAACGTGACACGCCCACTTTTGGTAAAAACCAAATTAAATGTAAATTTTATGATAAACTTTTTTTGGTCTTGAAATTGGCCAACTGTTTTGTAATTGAAAATTGTTAGCCAATTTGTAACTGGGCAAAAGCTGAAGGCAAATCACACGATCTTCAATATATATGTGTGCATATATATATATTCCAGTCAAATATATATATTCCAGTCAAATAAATGATCAATGATCGGCGATCAGCGATCAGTGATAAATGACAAAAGCAACAGCAAACAGAGGGAAAGGAAAAAAAGGGCAAAGACAAAATCAAAATTGATATCAAAAATCAAAATCAACAGCAACCACAAATCAGAAATTCAATTGGCGAATAAATCGAATTTCCCTTTGGAAAAGTGCCAGTGCTGTGATCTGTGATCTGCTATGTTCCTAAACATAACCAGCTGAATATCCTCAATTGTGGACACCACGTGGCAATGGAAACAAGTGTGTTTGTCCAAACAACGAAACTGTGTGCAAAAAAGCGACAGACTTAGCTAACGATAAAGAGAGAGACAGATATAGAGAGAGAGAGAGAATTTGTGTGTGTGTGTGCGTGTGCATGTGTGTGCGTGCGTGTGTGTAAAGGATGCGTCACGAGCCCAGCTTGGCCAAGCGGCAGCCCACAGAAAATGCATTCAACAGCTTCGAGCTGGATGAACAGGAACCGACGTACAGGACAACAGCAACAACAACAGCAGCAGCAACAACAGCAGCAGCAGCAGCAACAGTTGCTGGCAGCTACAGCAAGGACGAATCGGATGTGGGCGAGCAAACGGATACGCAGAGCAGCCGCAGCAGCAATTCGACGCCCACCACGGCGGATGTGGCGGATGTTGCGGATGCGGATACCGTTAATTCGCTGGCGCTCTCACCGGCGGCCAGTCAGCTGGTGAAGCGTCACGCGTCAACACTCAAGCAACAGCAGCAGCAGCAGCAGCAGGTGGATAATGAATCCAGCACACTGTCCGCCAGCGAACTGGCGGATGAGGATAATGTGCCCACGGTAAGCGGACGTCTTGTGCAGCAGCAGCCTAATGCTAATGCCTCTGGCTGCTCACACACATCTAATCTTCTGCAGTCATCGCGTTATGCGGCACATCCGAGCGCCGCCTTCGCCGAGACAACGGCAGCGGGAGCAGCCGGACAGGGCGTCATCAGATCTGCGGCGGGCGCGGCGTCGCATCGACGCACTTTATCGGCCGCCTCGTACATCTCGATGCGTTCGCAGCCGGGCGTCACGGTCCCGCCTGGACAGCAGCCGGAGCGACCGCGAAGCAATCGCTGCTTCGAATGGATACGCGTCCTCTGTAAAATCTGCTGCTGCAAGGTTTGTTATAATTGGCCCAAATTCAATTCAATTAATCAACGATCAATCAGTCGAATTAAACAAATCAATTGCACAACTCCTCCCTGTCCCAGGGCAAGGTTCCCTGTGTTCTCTATTTGAAATTCTGTCTGATATCTAAAAAAAAGTGAGCTTGATACCCTGATACCTTGATACCCTGAATCCATTGAAAATTGGTAAAAAAGGAATAACTATCTTTTATCAATAAGTAAATATATTTATAGACACAACTCATTTTTCCGGTAAATAGTTGCGACCAGTTATTTAGCCAAAAATATTATTATTAAAATATAGAAAAAAAATAGCTATAAAAATAACCATATAAAATATTATCGTCTATTATTTTAATAGCAAGTGCTCTTATACACAAGCTTAGCATAATTATTACAGATATAAAAAATATAGTTATAAAAAAAATTATATAAATAATATCATCGGTCTACCGAAGATTGAATGCCTTTTCCGAATATGAAATATTACATAAAAACTATATTTTCTAACAATTGTTTTTCTAAAACGATATATATACTTGCATACTTTATAGGGTAAAAATTCGTAATAGTATAAAATATTTAAGGTTTTTGTTGTATACTAATGAAATGCTTGATTTATAATATATATTGTTTTTTTTTATACACCCGCAGAGTTCGGGAATTGGCGAGCCGAGTGTACACCACGCGCTGGTTGTGATATTTTTAGAGTTCTTCGCCTGGGGTCTGCTAACCATGCCGATTATATCGGTGAGTGCACACACACACACACAGTGAATATAAATTTTTACATATATATAATAATTTATTTGAAATTTACAGACGCTAAATCGCACGTTTCCGGATCACACGTTCCTCATGAACGGCCTGGTGATGGGCATCAAGGGCATACTGTCATTCCTGTCGGCGCCATTGATTGGCGCCCTGTCCGACATCTGGGGACGTAAATTTTTCCTATTAGTTACAGTATTCTTCACCTGTATGCCGATACCACTGATGTGCATAAATACCTGGTGGTTCTTTGCCTTGATCTCAATTAGTGGCGCATTTGCCGTCACCTTCTCGGTGGTGTTCGCCTACGTGGCCGATGTGACCACACCGGAGGAGCGCTCCCGGGCCTATGGCCTCGCCTCGGCGACATTTGCCGCAAGTTTGGTCATCTCGCCGGCGCTGGGCAACGCCCTTATGGACATGTATGGGGATACATTGGTGGTGGCCTTGTCCACGGCAATTGCCCTGCTCGACGTATTCTTTATACTAGTCGCTGTGCCGGAGAGCTTGTCGGAGAAGATGCGACCAACCACGTGGGGAGCGCCAATCAGCTGGGAACAAGCAGATCCCTTCCTGGTGAATATTCAAATGCTATATGTGTATGTATATATAATAGTAATATTGTTTCCTTTGCAGGCGCTGCGCAAGGTGGGCACAGATAAGACCGTCTTGATGCTCTGCCTCACCGTGCTGCTCTCCTATCTGCCCGAGGCCGGCGAGTACTCCTGCATGTTTGTCTACCTCAAGCTCAAAATGGGCTTCAACTATGTTGAGGTGTCCATTTTCATAGCCGTTGTGGGCATACTCAGCATCACTGTCCAAGTCACACTTGGCTCGTTCATGAAGTGAGCTCACATTTTAACTTAGAATTATTATTTTAAATTTATATAAACTAAATCCAATTTGATTGCTTGCAGAGTGTTTGGCGCCAAGCGCACAATCATTGTGGGCCTAGCCCTGGAGATGATTCAGCTGCTTTGGTATGGCCTGGGCAGTCAAAAGTGGTGAGTACTGTAGCCAAACTTTAACTTTAAGTTAACAAACAGCTTACCAAAGCTGAGTCTTGTTTTCATACTTGAAACATATTTTACTAAAATATATCATTATGACCATTATAAATAGCAATTTTTTAATTCATAATGTCAGAATGTCGACAAAACTAGTTTTAATAAATATACATAAATATAATTATTAAATGCTAAAAGCCTAATGGAATTATAAACATTGCTAATAACATTACCATGGGGGTATTTTGTTTACCCTGATTCCTGATCCCTGATCACAGCTAAATTTTGTCAGCTATGTTATTAGATCTACATCTAGATAGGAAAGCGTTAGTGGTACAAATAAATATAAAAAATAATATAAATATAAATGTAAATCAACTTTAATTTATAAACAACATTTTCGGGACAAGTGAAAGAAACTATTTGGACTCTGATCTACCGAAAGCCAAATGGGGCTTGCCTCTTAAATGTTATGTTCGTCAAGAATCTTTAAGGGACGTGAATTAATAGTCAATTTAATCCTGGGGTTAAGAAATCATGGCAGATGCTCAAGTAAAACCACTCGACTTTCATTATAGGCATATAAATCCCAAATATTCAACAGACATAGACATATTCATAGAAGAACACTAACACATTCCGTATTAATAAATCCTTTACCCCCTTTTTAACGCAGGATGATGTGGTCAGCTGGTGTTGTCGCCGCCTTGGGTTCGATTACTTATCCAGCGATCAGCGCATTTGTATCACTTTATGCCTCGCCCGAGAGTCAAGGTAAGTGTTTCACATTATTATTATTTTTAACTTTTGGATTTGTTATATGAATGGAAATCTTTCCATCTTGCAGGTGCCGTTCAGGGCATGATCACTGGGATGCGTGGCCTGTGCAATGGTTTGGGCCCAGCGGTATTTGGCGTTATCTTTTATCTGTTCAATGTTGATTTGAATGCCGATCACGCGCTGAAGCGCAACCCGCATCCGAGCAACGTGGAGAAGATCTCGATGCATGTGCCGGGCCCGCCATTTGTGTTTGGCGCCTTGTGCGTCTTCTGTGCCATTGTCGTGGCCGCTTTCATACCCGAGGGCCAGCAGGCGACACTGGAAAAGAAACGTAAGGATGAGGGTGGGGTTACTACTTGAAAAAAACAAAAAAAAAATGTGTGTGTGCTTCTTCTCGGTGAATTTTATTATCAACATTATAAATTTGAAATGTGTGTTGTCTACTTATTGATTTATGTCTCTTGATCTATTTTGAATGCGGTGCAGGTGCCTCGCTCGATGTGCAGTACGAGATCGAAACGGGCCACAAGGTGCCCAGCTCTCTGGCGCCGCTCATCCGCTCCGATTCGCTGGCGCAGCTGTAGTTCGACCCGTTGGTGTCTAATAACAACATCCATACATATATATGTATACAAATTTAGTAGCTGTAAACAAATGCTGTAACTAGTTTCGCTTTAGTTTTTTAACTGCAAAAAAACACACACACACACATTCAGCGCTAAGTTAGAATTCTATAAAACAAAAAGTTTATGATATATACTTTTTTGTTTGTCTTCTTTCTTCTTGCCGCATGTGATTTTGCATTTTTGTATTGTATTGTACAATTAACTGTAATTGCGTTGTTCTTAATTCATCATTTATTTATGAGCTATTTATACAACGGCGGACACTCCGATATATTTTTATTTTAGCCACTGCTTGTGTGCTTGCCAGGGCCCAAAAAAAGAAAACCATAAAACTTAAAAGTATCCTGTGTTAAATTGCAAATTGAATTTTATATACAAACATCACGTGAAGCATACAAAAATTTATATTTTATATGCAAAAACAAACAGAAATACTGCCAAATAAAAGAAAAGATCGATTTCCAAATGTTTTGTTAAAAGTGCAGCACAAGATTTATTATCATATATTATTGTCACACACCTAGAATTATATTTTGTTCATAACCAAATTTGTTATACTTAGCAGTCAAAACTAAAAATACATACAAATTATAATTATGGCATTAGAGTTAACTGAGTAGCAAGCTTTACTTTGCAATCGTAGTGATCTGAGAATGTAAGAGTCAAACTGAGGGAAGGTCGAAAGTCGGAGGTCTCAAATGAAATATATGTAACAATATATAACAAATGGGGCGTTCCACTTATAGCTATTAATAATTACAATAATATTAATATAGCTAACTGTGTAATAGTTATTATTTTGATAAAAAAAAGTTGAAAAAATACAAATTAATTAATTATTATTTTGTTTTTAACCAAACAACAAGGCTTAGCATAATGAACGAAATAGGCAAGTGCGTATATGTATAGTATATAGTTAGTTGTAAAGTTGATTTGCATTATTAATCAGGGTGCAAAGTTTCGGAACTTTCGACACTTGTGTGAAATGCATAAACAAATATATATATACATATAAAAATATATTTTTGATTTTGAAACGCAATTAATGTAACGCAGTGAAGTGTAAAACTGAAACCAAATTTCTAATGTAAATTATTTAAAAATAGATGACGAAACTGATTGTAAAAGCATACATGAAAAAAGAACACATATATATGTATATGTATTACCTTAATGTATGTACAAACTTTTGAAGCGGTAAAACAAAACAAAAAAGATGTGAAATTTAAAATCAACCATAATAATAACAAACGAAAATTGTATAACAAATAAATATATGGTTTGATGAAATCCTACACACGCATTTTTAAAACCCTTTTCCCCTTATTCAATAAGAATATAAAATTTAAATATTATTACTATGTAACAGAGAGTAGGATTTAACTGCGACTCCAACAAATATTTATGTATATATTGCTGATTTGTATAAAAAGTCGAGTCGGTCAAAGTAAGTCTGAGATGTTAAAAGAGTTGGAAAACATTTCTCGCTTGGGATACTTTCCTTCAAAGTGGAGCAGAGGAATGGAGCTGACATCGTGGGAATTATGAATTGTTGCGATTTGCGGGGGCGGAAGTAGGAATATTTTTTTAGCGATTTTTTTGCCTACCGTGGCCGGAACGCAGGTGAGTTTTGGTAGGACGGACATTGGACAATTTGAATATACTTGTTTTTCACTTCGTGAACGGTTATAAATATATTGTTTGATATATCTGAAGTTCGTTGATTTAACTGTTAACTGTTTTGTTGTTTTTTTTTTAATGTTTGTGCTTGTTGGGATAAATTACAATTTATTGAGTGTTCATATTAAACTGTTTTGTACTTCTGCATGACCAGTCAGCCAAATTGCATGTGTTTTACCAAGCCATAAATGTGCTCCATTGTTAGGTCTGAAGTTAGATCTAACGATTTCAAGAATGGTTTTCAAGCCCGATCTTAATTTAAGGCGGTCCATTAACAACAAAACCCAGAAGCGTTACCAAAATGCTGGCATCCGAAATCTTATGAAATGCCGACAATTAACCATAGCCATTGGTTGTCTCATCCTGTTCACGTTGATCGGATCAGCCGAATCCCAGAAGCCGTGGCACAATGAAAACATCGGTCATGGCACCACCCACGAACAGATGGGACAAGCCCATTATCCGTCCGTCGAACTGACGCGCTACGAATCACGTGTGCGCTATACATCCGACAGCTATAGTGCCAGTTGGGCCATGGTACCCGCCTTCAATTTCTCGCATTTTGTATTTGATAATATGATATCCAATACACCAGGCTTGCCGCGTGGTAAGTATTCGCAAATGAGGCAAAGATACGAGTTAAGAAAAATTTCAATCTTGTCAGGCTACATTCAGGTGAAGAATGGAACGACCCTGGCACTGGGTCCCAAGGCTGAAGAGAACGATTGGCGGGATCTGTTCAGCATGTATTGGCTACTTCTGATTTGGTTGATGTTTCTGGTCACACTCGTAATGCTTCTACCATTTATCGCGTGAGTAAAAATCGGTGAAAGCTATGCGAAGTTTCGATACTCTTGCAGAGTGTGTTCATGTATATATACTTATTTTGATCAGTGTCAAGTAACAGTATCAAGTGAACAAGTATCATCTCTATGTCATGAAATTGGTCAAACACATCGAAAACTACATGATATAGCTGTTATAGGAACGGTTCATCGACAAATGATTTTTGTTTTTTTTTTCCAAAATACTTCTATAAGCAAAAGTTATTCAATTTTTTAATTAACTTTTGTGTTTTCGAATTTAAAATGCCAATTAATTTTTTTAATGTAAATATTTTTTTTTTCTGACATATGAACCAAAAAACTTTTTTTCAACAACTTTTGGGCAACAAAAAGCTGACATACCTTGCCTTACCTTACTTTATACCCTATACTATATACATTGGAAAGGTATTTTTGAAAGCTAATTTGACATCATAGATAACAATAAGTCAACAATTAACTTTTTATGTAAAGACTCAGCAGCTCTTTAATTTCTCTGCAAGGGTATTTAATGCAGAGATAACTTTCTTCTTATTATTTTCTATTTATTTCTTTTAATACACAGCGTTTGCTATTGCTGCTTCTGTTGCTGTCGACGCTGCAAGAAGGGCTGTGGTCCCTGCGATTCTTCCAGGGATTTCCGCAAGAGCGTGATATGCGTGGTCCTGCTTTTAATTCTACTAATTTTCCTGCTGTACGTCGAGTGCTGAGTGTTGCCTGCTTTGAGTTGTCAGCTAACGGTTTTCCCCCGCTTTTCACACAGAATTTTTGCCATCGTTGCATTTACGTCGAACAGAGTCCTGGATCACGGCCTGTCGGATACCAGTAAAACATTGTCCCGTTCCAGCGACGACACTTGCCGCTATTTAAACGACATCAGCGAGCATATTCAGCACATCTTTATTTACAACTATGAGGAGTTGGAGACACATCTCATAGATTTGCTGAATAGTAAGGCGCTCTCTCTCTCTCTCTCTCCCAAATATATATTTTGATCCTTGGCTAATCCGCTTTTACAGATGCACATAGTCATATATTCCTTGACTTGGCCGACACCTCCGAGTCCAATGCAATCGAGCAATTGGAACGTATTTATGATAACATGAAAGAGGCGAGGACCCTCATGAAACAGGTGGATTTATTGGAGAAGGACCTTCGCTTTCTTGCAACTCAGCTACGAGATGGTAAATGCATCTTTCTTTAACTCAATTCCGCAATTCCCACAGTTTTTAAGCTAGAGTCACAAAATTTGGCTTGAACATTCTCATTATTTGGATACTTTTTACTGAAAATCCACATCGGTATTCCGATAAGCTCTAAATCGAGCCAAAAAACTTCCCACACGTCCACTCAAGCCCCCCCTTCCAAAAAAATTAAAAATATTTTTTTTTCCTAAAATGCATCTATTTTAAATGATGAATCGATCGTAATGAAAAATTATGATCAAAATGCCCTCAACCGTGAAAATCGGTTCACTTTTGAAAAAGTTATACTAGTTTGAAGTTTGGGATCTGTGGGTCCAAGAGCTTTACATGTCAAATTTTTTGTTGATTTTGGCATGATTTTTGACCAAAAATTTTACCCCCTCAGAATCACCATAAATGTTGTTTTTTATGCCAATTATGGCAAATATAATCGATTAAAAATGGAAACTCGCAATTCTAAATTAAAAAAAAAAATTTTTTTCGAAAAATCATAAGGGGGGAGTACATGATATTTTGACCAAAAAGATCAAAAAAATTTTATTTTCAATAATGCAAATATTTTAAATGCAGAATCAATATATGGGATAAATCATGATCAAAATGCCGTCAATTGTGAAAATCGGTTCACTTTTGACAAAGTTATGCTAGTTTGAAGTTTGGGAACTGTGGGTCCAAGAGCTTTACATGTCA
>SCDY01002478.1:0-14017 GCA_004143825.1 Drosophila micromelanica | reverse complement strand
CTGTTTACCAAGCGACTTAAGTACACACAGCGAATTCGAATAGTTTAAGGTCAACTATGGTTTTACTCATAACTGTGAAACTGTTACCAGGCCCGCAGGGCCACCTCAACGTAATGGGGGGGGGGGGGGTTTAATTCTGTTGCCAACTTGTCTGTGGCACCCAATCGATTTTCCTAGGCACGACGTGGACTTTGCTAATGCCAACTAACTAGTCAAGCAGCTCAGTTGCTTTGTCAGCTTGTTTGTCCGCCAGTACAAACCCCCCCCCCCCCCCTTCCCCCACACACCTCTCCCGCCGTCATCAGTTGGCCACTTAGAACGAGTGACGGTGACTAACAGTACTTTGCTGGGTATTGTTGTTGCCAAGCTGATATAGGTAATTATCTGTTGAGCCTTCAACAATCGTTGCTCGCGTGCTGTTTGCGCCCCGCGGCAACACAGCCGCCCACCTTCCCCCCTCCCCCTCCTGCCCCTCTGGCTGCCTCAAAGCCACTTTCCGCTACCCTGTTGCGTTTGCTGCTGCTGAAACCGGTCGATGAGTAATCATCAATCATGCGATATCATTAAACGTGCTTCGTCTCACAATCGCACTGAGCGCACACGATCTACATCGCATTTGATCTGCTTAACTAAGCTTTTGAGGCCTGGCACTGACTATCAGATACCCTCTTTTAACAGATTCAAATATTTTGAAATCCATTTAATAAATTACTTCGATGGTAAAATTCAATGCTGCAATAAAACACAGCGGAATTTAAAGGGAAACATCTTTCAGCATGGAGCGCTGGAATAAAATAGTTCACGTGAAATGAAACAGTTGGAAATGAAACAATCGAAATGCAATGCTTAAATGAAACATTTGAGAGAGAGAAATGCAGAAATAAAACAAAACCTATGTAGATAAAGGAATAAAATAAACCAGAGAAATTTGCTTAGAAAAATATTGGAAAAAAAGACAATTCGGAATTTGAAACAATATATATTTTTATAAAATTTACTACAGAGAATGTGAGCAATGCCAATATTAATTTTATAACATTTTCAAACTTTATTCCATTTCAAATAAATATGGAAACAATTTAATTTCACCATTCCAACGAAAGAAGAAATAAAATACAATTTAATTGAATAAAACTGAAATATGCCAAATATGTCAAATATATGCACTTTATATAAATGTTACTTTCTGTCAACGTAAATCAAATACTATAGTGGCAATGTTAAAAATAAATAAAGCCAATACATTTTATACATTTTGTTGCAGGCACATTATTTTTCGCCCGTTTCAATTAAACAACAATGCACTGAATATACAGATATATGTATGTATATATGCCTGCTTATGTATCTATGAGAATTCTTGAGAATTGTTAAATTGCCCTTAGAGTAAAAAAAAAAGCAGGAACCCCAAACAAAACCATAAACTTCCCCCCCCCCCCCCCCCCCCTGGTTTTACCTATTCAAAGCCCCAGTCCCAGTGCCAGCCCCGGCCAGTACCGATCCAACGCTGGGTACAGAAAATCACACGCTGCCGTCAGTTTGTCTGGCGCGATTTCTGTTTGGTTGCCGCTGTCCCCCTGTCCCCACGCCCCTGCTGCTGTTGCGGGCCGTGTAATTGCAGGCAAAACAAAAAAAGGTGGCACAAATGTCGTTTCCCTGTCCCTGGCACACACCCGAAACCGAACCCGAACTTGGACCCCATGCGCCCCGCCGCCACAACCCCAATCCCACCTGCCACCTTCCGAGAGCTCAAGCTCTTGGCACCGACGGCACCTACTGCATTGAATTTTGTTGTTGTTGCTGCTGGTGCTTACGTAAGCGCCAAAGGCGGTAAAATGAAATGAAATTGTTGTAATGGGCGATTTTCATTGCGGCATTACACGCCAACAACTCTTACATAGTCATTCGCACTAGAGATGGGCATGGGCTCTACGAAACCCGAAATCTCTAATCCTACCCCAGACCAAAGGCACACAATTTATTATATTTTATATTATATTATTTAAAATTGTTGAGCGTACAAAATATTTTTTTATATATTTTAATATTATTTATTATTTTTCATTATTATAATTTTATTTTTTCTTATTTTTTAATTTAAGTTTTCAACAATTTTTACAAAATATTTGTTTATACACTTTAATATTATTTAATATTTTTTTATAATATTAATTTTGATTATTTTTTAATTAAGTTTTCAACAAATTTCAACAACTTTTTCTTTAAATTTCGTTTCCAGTTGTGCGAAGCTTTAATGCGCTTTAAAGCTTCTCCGTGCTTTTGTTGTCACGCGACACGCTCGTGTCACGCGCCCATCTCTAGCTCGTCACGTATTCACCGCATTCGCTTGAACGTAGTGTGCACACTCGTCTGCCCATTTGGGGCCTCATCTGGTACCCTACCCAAACCCGCTCGTTACCCTACCTATAGCCCCCCGCATTTGGTGTGCTCCACTGTTATGTGTATATTTGTTCTATAATTACAGCCTATTTGCGCTCTATTCTCCGTACACATGAAATTTTAATGGACCTCTGGCCTCCAACTGGACATTTCCAAAGAAACGCTTCGTCAGCGGGGCTCCAGCTCCAGTCCGCATCTCTGTGTGTGGCCCAAGTCGCTGTCTCTTCTTGGCCATTTCAGATTTAGTCATTTGGATCATTTGGCATTAGGCAGCACTTCAAAGGCCCCGAGAGTCGACATCGTCTTCTTCTTCTGCTTCCATGGGTACCTAACATATGTATTTTAGATGAACGTTCATTGCGGGTTTCTAGCTTATCTTCATTCATTTCTATATAGTTTTTTTTCTGCATCTTGTTTTTTTTTTTTTTTGGTTTTTTGCTAGTTTTCTGCAAACGCTTTCTTTGTACTTAGTCGCCACTTTCTTTTGCCGCTCTTCGTGTGTGGTCGGTCGACTGGGGCTAATGGGTTACGCTGCAATTTGCAGCCCATTGCGGTGACCCACCGAACCACAGAACCACCAAAACAAACTGTTAAAGAGCCAAGTTGCTGCTTTTCAGATTCCACTGAACTCTTTAAAGTAGAACTTAAATTATTAAGCTCAAGTTCAATGTCAGCTATAAAGCTTATATTTAATTTTTTAGCAATACGCTGGAACGACTGGAATTGAAACACACAATATCAACACATTGGAACGTTTAAGTGTGGAACACTAGCTAACAACATATTAAAATGTTTGGAACTGGAACACAGCTGGTTTAGTTTGAAAATTAAAAATTTTAATTTTTTATTCCTTTATTGTTCCTTAATGATTTTTGCTTTTTAATAGCACATGGAAACAATTGGTATTGAAATTATAAGCGAGAATGAATAAAAGGCTTTACAACCTAAAAACTATACCCTGTAGAACAATAAAAACAAAACGTTCCATATTATTTATGATCAATATTGTTCCAACTTGCAATAAATTTCTGTAGTGTAAAATCCAAAATAATATTAACCCACATTAGTAAAAAATCCATTAAAATTTTATTAAGTATATAAAATATAAATATTGCCGTAAACTAAGTTTAAGTAACCAGTTTATAGAGTATATTTAAACAAAGCGAACTCGTAAATGCACAAATCTGGCTTATTAGAAATGTTGCCATTGTTTCTTTGTTCAGCTTTAATGCGGCTAACAGATTTGCTTTTGTAATTGTTGCACTTGTTGGGGGTCGATCCATATAATGTATACACACATACATATAGTATAACTTTAATTTATTCAGTTTAATGTGGCCCAGTGTGTGTTTAATTTATGCATTTGTATTTGTAAACTTTATATTGTTCGTGTGTATTTTTTTTTGCCATAACTATTGCATTTTATTCAGCAATTAGCGTAGGTAGCGATGCTTTGTGCGCATTTTGATCGCAGTTAAGATTGTTTCCATGTACGAGTATTAGCTGTAATTTTAATACGGCTAATGTCGTGACATGCCCAACGCGGAAAATGTCTAATTATACCAGTTTTATTTTTTATACACTTTTTTGTTGTATTTGTTTTCTTAATTTTCATTTAACAAGTTGATCAAGCAAAATTTCCTCGAATTCAATTGCGGTATCTAAATCGAAAAAAAGCTCGAAAAATTTAATTGCGGCAACTTCACAGAATATTTTTGAATTTAATATTTAAACTATTTTTTAATGACATATAATAATTTAATTATTTATTAATAAAAACGATTTAAAAAAAAACTTATAAAATAAATATTATATATAATGCATAGAAGGTTACGTCAGCGACACTATAAAGTATATATATATGCTTGATGTATTCTGAGTTGCAAATAAAGTTAATATAATTATATAATATTTAAGTACACATTTTTGAAAATTAAAGTTGGTTTTTTTTTGTGGATAGTTATAACGATATTGATTATACGTAGGCTTGTGCAAGTTGTTGGCCAGAATGAATCAAGGCAATAAGCGTGTTGACTGCTTTCCTTATTTCATAGCTAAAAAAAAAACAAAACAAATCTTGGCTACCATTCAAATGCATTTCAAATTGATGGCTGCAATTGGCTGCAAGAAAGAGAGCAAACAGAAAGAGAGAGAGAGAGAGGGAGAAAAAAGTCATGAACTGATGCAATTCGAAATGAAAGTTGCCAAATCGAGTGCAAAACTTGCGTCAAATCGAACAAATTAGAAAATGTGTGAAAAGCCAATGAACGTGTTGCGAACGTGAAGCCAATCCGCATCAAGAAATTGTAAAGGCAAAAGTTGAAGAAAATATTAAATCTGTTGCGATTTTCATTTTCAATTTGAGTGCAAGCATATTTCAGTTGCCGATTTGTTGTTTGCCAATTCTCGTGCCATCTTTTCACTTGGCTAAGCTACGGGCCACGTTCCGAATGCATCTCTAGCTGCTGCATCTGCATCTGTATCTGCATCTGCATCTGCATGTGTATCTGTATCTGCAAGTCTCTAGCTGACAACTACGAGGGCCCCCAGCCAAAAGATCAAAAGATATCGCTGCAGTCTGGCGGTCGGCCCAAACGGACGGAGGAGCAAAACATTTTTCGCCTTGCTTTTCTATATATGCTGTATATATATATTTTTATATATATTTATATTTCACTTTGACACCTCCCTGCCCCGTTACCAATTTTTTTGTTGTTGTTATTTTTTAATTTCTGTTGCCTCACCCAGTTGTCTTCTGTTGACGTTTGTTTATAATTTGCGTTTTTTTTTTTCTTTCTTTTTGTTTTTCCATTTTCTGAAAATAATCATTTTATTTTTGATCGCGCTCGACTCGTCCATAAATTATCCAAGCACACAAATATCTATGCCCATCTTATGCTTATCTGAAACATGTGAAACATGCAACAACAACAACTCTCGGATAAAAACTATTTGTACATATGCTAAATTAAAAAAACATGCACATAAATATATATTCTTGAAGCTTTTGCAACCGGAAATCAGCTTGAAATTATCACAACAATAAAGTAAAGATAATAAGATACATTTTAAATTGTGACAGTTTTTTTTTGGGCAGGGTCACACTGCTTTTTAACTAAACAGTGTGTGCACATTAATTTTAAATGCAAATTTGCTCTAAACTAGCTTGGCTTAAATTAAACAAAATCAATTTAACAATTATTAATTCAATTGAGCTTCAGAATATATACGCACACACAGATACATGTACTATATACTACTAATGTACTATACCATATACTATACGTATTTGTGTGCAGTTAAGATTTCAATGGCCAACGCTTGCTTCCAATTGAAATGTTTTCGCTTCATTCGTTTTGTTTTCCTCTGCTTCGCTCTTACCCTCACCCTTTTGGCTGCACTTTCGTTTATTGATCCACTGCAAATGTAACTTAATTCAAAAATTGTTACAATTTCGCGTAAATTACACATAAGCTTTGGCCAATTTTTGCTCATTGCATGCGCCCAATTAATTCATTTGTGTGTGTGTGTGTGTGCACAGTGTGTACACACAGCTTTTTGCGCTCGATCTGTTTTTGCTGGCTGTTGGTTAATTTAACACGCGCAAACGAACGCGCTTATGCAAATTGTTGGTGGGGCAGGTCGCAAATAGCGCAACGACTTTTTCTAGCGTCTGCAAATTGTTCAAGAGCATGGCTACAGCCAGAAACGGCTGCAGTTATAGCTAAATAAGTAGCTAAATAGCTATATCTAGAACTGCACACATAAATGTGTATGTATGTATGTATATATGTACGTACATATGTATGTACATAAACGAGCTATCGGTCGTTGCGCTAAACACACGCACAGCTACACACACACACACACACATACTTATGTACACACATATACTCAGTGTAAAAACTATAATAAAATCAATGTGTTGCTGCAGCTACGACAACGTACTGTTTGTATGTATTTTTGTAAGTGCACCCTTGCCCCGTTTCTGCATCTATCAAATGCACTGTATTTATTGTTTGTCGTAAACAAATGTGCTCTTCACATACATATGCACATACATGTGTATGTATGTAAAATTTTTGTTTTTGGCTCAGCTGCGCTGCTTGCGCATACATAAATTTGTATATATTACACGCATACACACACACATTTGCCGCAGCTACCTCAACCCGTTTGCTGTTTGCTGCTTATGTTCGCTCATGAGTATTTTCTCCACTGAGCGATGATCGTTAAAGAGCACGCTCACCATTAATTCGCTCAAGAGCGTTCAGCTAAACGAAATTTAGCTCTTTATCTACAATTTTAGAATTTTACTTTTTAAACGCTTTATATTCATCTTGTTTCATTACAACACTTATATTTTATAATATCTTATATGTTTATTTTATTAACAATTCCAATTGGCTGCGCTCTTACAGTACTCTCTCTTGATCGCATTGAGTCTGCTTCTTAATTGAGTCTTTCCTATGCTCAAGCGCTCTTCGCTTGCTTGCGCTCTCTTAAAACAAATATCACTCGAATTGAAAGAGCTGCAGCACAATTTCTCTTAGCTGCACAATCTTTTACTTTTCGCTCTTGATCAGCCCACTCATGCAAGCGCTCTCTCACTCAACACACGCACACACTTGCAATGTGTCTCAGCTGTTTCGTGGCCCCCGTTGCTGGACCCAGCAACAAGATCGCTCGACCCAACGAAACGTGAACGTGACTTGGCTCGCCTGCTTTACCTCTATTTAATTTATTTTTTTTTTTTGCTGTTTTTGATTTTCTTATTTTGTATGCCATAAATACACAATTCTTGTTGTTGCTACGGCTGTTGTTGTTTTCGCTCATTGCTTTTGCTTGTGCTTGCCGCTCCTTTGTTCGGCAGATCGCTTGCCAGCCTCTGCCTCCCCCACTGGACAGCCATTACACTAGCGCAAACTTTACGTTTTTTTTTTTTTATTTTGTATTTCTTTTTATTTGCTCGTTTCATTGTCTTTGTCTTCGTTGTGGCTGCTTTTCGGCTCTCGCTCTTTGCATGGGGCCTGTGCCGCAGCGGATGATTTGAGTGTTGTCTTGATTTGCTTTTGTTGTTGTTGTTGTTGCTTTTGTTGGTGATTTTTTCATTTTCTTTTTCTTGTATTTTGTAGATGCACAGATACGGATACAATTCATAGGCCTCCCGTTATGTGTGTTTGTGTGCTGTTCGATTTGTTTTTTGCTTTTATTTATCGTTGCCTTCCTCATTTTACGCTTATTTGTTTTGAAATGAAATTAAACGACGCATAACAAATCAACAAGAAAGCAAAGAAGATAATGAAAAGAAATGAAAAGCACAGCAACAAACGTTTTGCACCTAAACGGAATTCAGCTCCTGGAAAGCATCCAAGTTTTCTAGGTGAGCAACGAGCCCCCTTTTAAAAGAGGATAAAATAAACAAACTCTCAACTGGTTCAGTTCAATTTGCATTCGCTAAAAAAAAATTAAAATATGTACACAAAATAAAAGGTGCATACGTTAAATACAGTCGTGGTCAGACAAATAGCACAATTAAATTATTGATGTTTTATTTTCTAAATTAATATTATAATATCATAATTTTTGTAAGAAATATTTTCTATTTCGACATATTTGCATGTCCATAGCTGTACATAAATATATTATATATTTGAGCTTTAATTGATATAAATCTCACCAATTATCAGATATTAAAATCCATTGTGCAAAATTCATTCCAGTTTTGTTTGTTATTTGCCGAACTAAAATTAATAACAAAAAACATGTTTTTTGTTTACAGGAATTTGAATTCAATTATATACACACATTTTATGTAGATAAAGTCTTTTAGCTACAAGTGCTATGGAAAACGATTCTCAATAAAATAATCAATTTAAAGTCAATTTTAGTTGACTTTAAAATAAAATGTCGTAATAACTATATAAACATATATTTTTTCTGGGGAAACCGGTTAACCTGGAGAACTTAAATCCACGCCAACCCCAGCTTGTTTTCAAAACAATTCGAAGTTTTATAAGAATATATTTGTATGTAGGGCTTACAAATGTTAAAAATAAACAAAAGTGAACTAGTGGTGCAAAAGAACAAATCACAAATGAACAAAATTAAACAAAAACGAACTGTCTGGCAACTCTCAAAAAAGCCCAATGCAAAAAAGGTCAACAGCGAATATTAAAAAAAACTGTATTTAAAATAAAGATAAAAGTGTAACAAAATATCTAAGTACATATAATAAAGATCGGACAGCTTTAAAACACTGCGAATTTCTACATACTGTTGAGCTCTCTAAATGCGAAGGATATTTCAAAAATAGAGGCAAAGGAACGTGCGAGAACAAGGACTTTGCACAGCGTGTCGTATGCGTAATATACGCTCATTGTCCTTCCTAACGACGTCATTTGTTTGGCTTAATTGTCAATAAATAATTGTAAAAAGTGCGCACTACTCGCCCATTAGAGAACGCCTGTGTGTGTGTGTGTGTATTTGTTGTCGCAAAAAAAAGAAGAATAAAATAAAAGAATCACACAAAAATTCGCACATCATTTTTCAAGCTCAACGGCGATAACAACAGCTGCAAAAATAACGAGCAGGATTTGAAGCGTGATGCTGGCAAACCTTTCAAAAGTGTGTATTTCAAGTGTGTGTGTGTGTTCTAGAGTTGGCGATACTTGTTCAACTCAAAGAGTTTAGTTCATTTGTTCACGAACGAACTGTTCAACTGTACAGTATCCTTCAATACGTTAAAATGACCGGTTTTAAATAATGAATTTATCAGTAAATGCAAAGAAAGAAAATCAATGAATGTAAAGAACAAAATTGTTTACATAAAGATACAACATAAACGACAAATGAACCAAAGACTGACTCAATTCGTTCATTTACTTAGTTCCAACGAAGTGACTCCGAACAATTTGTGACAACTCTGATGAGCGCTGCCACGTCATCGGCACCAGCACCAGAGACATCATGAGGCGGGCAACCCCCAGACAAATGGTGGGTGAGAGAGAGAAACAGAGAAGGAGAGAGAGGGAGAGGAAGAAAAGGAACTGTGCTTAGGCGCCGCTGCTGGAGTCGGGGAGACAGCGTTTATCCTTTCTCCATGGCTGATCAACCGCAAGTTACAAATGTCAAATGTTGTTTTTGTCAAAAGGCTTTTACATTGCGACTCCTTACGGGCAACCCTTACGACTCCCCCCGCCGCCATCCAGGAACGTGGTCGAAGCATGTAAAGGTGCCATGACGCAACATTTCTATTATTTAAACAGAAATATCTACGCATTACGATTTGAGGCGTTTCTGACATTGACTGACATTGATGACGATGATGACGCAGAAAGTAGCCGCCCCACAGTCCCTCCTCCCCCTTCCGAAGGAATCGCAGACAGCACTAGGCATAAATAACCAAGGGTCCTGTTCTCCTCGTTCAAATCCTTTGCGTCCCGCATGTGCCAAAAGGCTTCAGCTGGACAGGGATTTGGCAACATGTTCACAACTGGCCGCCGGACGCATCGAACAGCTGCATTTTTGCCGTTCCACAATCCACAATCAGCAGGCAGCCACATCATTAGTTATTTCTATTGTGTCCAAAAACGAAAGGGGTTGATTCCAACTGACTACAGGACATGGTTGATATCATGGTTGATCAGCTGCATTAACTAAAAATATTTTAGATACAAAATAAATTCAAAGTAGCTAAGAACAACAATTTAAAATGCTTATCAAATAATATATATACTAAAAATCTTGTGTCCTGTGGAAGACACTTAGACTTCTTTAAAAACAAAGTATATATACAATAAGAATTTAACTTTAAACTAATTTAAAATAATTAATAGAAACTTTGTATATATCTATAAGAATATACAGTAATTATTTCTAATCATTTAAAACTTACATTGTTGCTTGGAAATATTTTGTTAAATTGTTGTATTTTATTGTTTGTCCATATAGTTATTTATAAATAATAATATGTATATATTTATGAAACTATATGCCAACATTTTAGTTTCAAAAACAACATCCTGGCTCTAGGCTAAATTTCTTTCAAGATTTAGGCAGATGGGGTAAAGTTTGTATATAGCTATAATAACTTATAATACAAAATAATAAAAATTAAGAAATCTTGAAGAACCAATCATTTTTTCCAATTGGAATCAACTGTTCAATCTACACAGGTTTCGCCTGGCCCTGCATGCGATAGATTTGCCTGTGCATCTTGACGTTGACCAGCTCGTTGCGGAAGCTCCAAGCGATGTCGAAGTCCAGATGCCGAGGAGCGCGCTGCACCTGAAACTGGCCGGCGAGCACGTCGCCCACGCAGAGCGGGAGGTGGGCATCGATGTGGAAGAGCGCCTGCTTCCATTGGGTGCACGCCGCACTGGGGCTAGTTGTGCAGGGTTTCAGTTGAGCCGGGCCCGGGAAGCGATAGTCAAAGTAGAGCACAAACCAGCTGGCCAGCGACTGGCGCAGGGTGCGCAGCCGGAAGGGCACCTCAAAGCTGAGCTCGTTGCGCTGCAGCGTGCGCATATCGAAGCGGCGCAACAGCTGACGCTGGGTGAGCACCTGGGTGGGGTCCACGCAGCTGATCAGCGGCGTTTGCTGTACGATGCGCCAGGCGTGCCCCAGATCCAGTCCCGAGTAACGGCGCCAGTATTGCAGCGGCGCACCGAAATTATCCTGCGACTCGCGCGGCTGCTCAGCCACGGCCATGTAGAGATTGGCAATGTGGGGAAAGATGTGGCCGGCGGGCTTCAACCATTTGTCACGTGCATATATCACAGCCTCCACGGCAGAGCTGTACATGAGGCAGGCGCTTGAGGAGGAGAAGAAGATCCTAAGTGACGGTTTTAAGCGATGCTTTTGCCGCTTACCCCATCCACTTGGAGACGATAATGTCCACCGGGGGCAGCTGCAGCTGTTCAACATCGCCGTGCACCACATCGATCACGTGCTCCAGCCGATTCGCGCGCACCAGCTGACGTGCCACTTGCCACACGGGGCTCGGCTCCACGGCGATGACGCGGGCCGCGCCCTGCTGCGCCGCCCACATAGATAGCAGCGCACTGCCGCAGCCCACCTCGAGCACGGTGGCGTCCCGAAAGAGATCTGCATTTGCCTCGATGGCCGCCTTGAAGCTCAGCATGGTGACCTCATCGCGCACGACGGCCTCGTGCCTTTGTAGAAACTGCGCGTATGTCTCTGGTGAAATCAGAGCGCAATCCTCGCCAGCCGCGTTATCTGTAGCAATAGAACTACTCATCGTGGCTATTTTGGTTTGAAATTGTCATAAAATGGCCAATAGGCGCAATTTGCATGTCGCCAGTGTGTCCACACATGTCTTGTGGAATAACTAAAGTAGAGCTGTAACATCATTAAATATCGAAAAAAGATTATCGATGTTTCCATTTTTTTAAACATCACTTGATATTTTTATATCGAATCCAAAATATTACATTACTGTTTATATTTCTCAAATAATTTTAAATGCTAAATGGCTATATTTTTGCACATCCAGCGCCTTCAGTGTCCTTTGGCGACGGCTCCTTGAGGATGTTCAACCTTCTCAGCTCACGGAGTACGTCCAGCATGGGCCCGAAGCGATTCATGGTGTAGAACTGAATGCCGTGCACACCCAAGTTGGCGTCCAGGCTTGCTCGAATGATGCGCATGGCCAATTGGAAAAAGAAGTTTTTGGCCTTGACATCATCGTTCTTATATTGCTCGGCTTCTGCGCGTAACTTCGGCGGCATGGGAATCCCTGAAATCCCTTCAATCGTTTCGTATGACTTAAAGGTATCGGGCACGACCACGCCCACCATAATGGGCGTTTCGATGCCGGCATCGCGAACTTGACGAAGAAATCTCACCAATGCCTCTGGGTTGTAGCAAATTTGTGTGAGAATCAAATCTGCGCCGTATTCAACCTGCAAAATAAAAACAGTGAAAATGTCTAAAAGTTTATCTGATGAAACCAATTGGATTTACAGAACAAAAAAATGCCACTGCAGTGAAAGCTTTCGCGTGCTTTGAAAGCTTGTCGTGTGCTTTTTAATCTGCTTTCGTTTTTTTTTTGCTTAGACTTTAAACCAACGAATCTGTCTTCTGTTTGGATTAATCTTATAAAAATCAGCAAATATGGATTGGATTTGGATTAATGCTGAAGATGAAATCAACTTAAACGATAGGTAAATAAAGGTTTGATTTTAAATACCATAAAATCAACTTAAAAGTAAATATGTATCTATTTTTTTATAGTTGGAATTTAGCTGTTGAACCTGAACCTACCTTCTTCTTTAAATACTCCATGCTATGATTGAAAGGCTCCCCGTCCGCATTCCAGGAGCATTGAGGATGGCCGGCGACGCCAATCGTTATTTCGTCTGCGTATTAGATTTTCATTTAGGAAATTGGAGCTGGAGAGGAAATGGAAACCTGTGGTTACTCACCGCCCCGGACACGTCGAGCATGCTCGACCAGTTCATGGCAGTAGCAGTAGGCCTGCTCCTCGTCCCACCTGTCGCCCCGCACGGCGAGCACGCTGGAGAGGTTGAGTGCGAGGAACTCATCGATGCGCTCCTTGCTCTGCTTAAACATGCTTATGTGCGGCATGGCCGGTATGTAGGGCTCCAGCTGGCGTATCATCGATATCATCTCCAGCTTCTCCAGGGGCACGTTCCAGTAGCGGCACAGCCACACGATGCTGATGAACGTGGGCAGCACCGGCAGAAAATTGTTGAAGTCCACATAGGCCGGCTTGCCCTTGGCCTGTGCCGTTATCTCGATGCCGTAGAAGAACTCGCCCCGTTTCGTCTTATTGGCCACCAGGTCGGCGATGCGCGGCTGTTTCCCGGACGCCGCTATCTGCTCGGGCGTGAATTTAAACCACGTTTCGGCCGGCACCGACGAAAAGTTGCTGAGACCTGTTCCGAAGCCCTCTGCTGCGACTGCGTCAAGTGAATGCATCGCTAAATCCGCGTCTACTGCGCTCCACACTCTCTGAATTCGCGAAGCCAACTGAAACTGATAGCAGCGCCTCTGGGCTAGCATCGCTACGTTCCGGAGCACCTTCGTGGCCGGGCCGCGGATCACGTTGACGCACATTGTAATCGGGTGGCACGATTTGCTCAGCCAGTCACATTACAGGTTTATCTTAATTGGTTTGCCTAGGTGTGCTCAGGTTTACTTACTCAAAACATTTATTTATGAACCTTAAAAATATTATTTACACCCGACTACTGTTCTATCTGGGCCCACAAAGTGTAGAATTTCAAACACTTCACCATACTATATACCACGTTCATTGTTATAGTCATAAGCACTGATAGCCAAAATCTATTTGCTAATGAAAATGCTTTCAAAAAAAAATAAAAACTAAAAAAGAAATTTATTTTGAAAGAATTTGCAAGGATTGAACTGAATGAAAAATCATGATCAAAATGCCATCAAACATAAAAATCGGTTCAGTTTTGACAAAGTTATGGAAGTTTGAAGTATGGGATCTACGGTTCTGAGAACTTTACATGTCAAAATTTTTGTCGATTTTGGCATGATTTTTGACCAAAAATTTGACCCCCTCAGAATCAGCTTAAATGTTGTTTTTTATACTATTTGTGAC
>SCDY01002477.1:0-13121 GCA_004143825.1 Drosophila micromelanica | reverse complement strand
TTATGGGGTCGGAGATGCTTCCTTCTGCCTGTTACATACATTTGCACAAAACCATTATACCCTTTTTTACCCATTTTCAATGGGTTAAGGGTATAAAAAACGCGATAACAACTTGAAAACGAGTTACAACATTTCCTGGCAACATAAACTTTCTTCATCACAGCGGCAAATAAATGTATACACGTCCATACATCTGAATACATAAATAAATCGACATCGAACTCGAATTCAAATGCCCAACAAATCCTCCACAGTAACAGGAGCATCGCCTTCAGCAACTGCAATGCCAAATCCAAATTTATGTGCATGGCAACTGACCGCGATTACAACGCTTGTCTTATCCGTCTGTGCGGATTTGGTTTATTGGCCCACTAAAGCGACTGACCCACAACATTAAATTGTAATTTGAGTGGGCAAACATTTTAACTGAATTTCGTTTTGGTTCGCCTGCAGTCAGCAGCTTGTTCACATGCATGTAAATAAATTCAAAGGAGGCAGTCCAAGTAACTGGGATAATTTGAATGTCACTTGCATCGGTAGCTGCGACTTTTGACACCCCATTGCGGTCACCGTTATTGTTATTGAGAGTTATTGGTAACCTTGCACTTGTCGACATGATATGAGACCTGATGTTGGTGGTAACACTGACCGTTGCGGTAGCTATAGCCGTGTCATTGACCAGGGAAATGCCTAAAATCGATTTGCAAAAAAAAAAAAAAACAATTGCATAATCGTTCATTATAAGCTCACAGAGCGAACCATCAGCCACCAGAAATGCTCACAGCTGCCGGATCGAGCAAATGTTGTCCATTTCAATTCGATTAGCGCGAAAATCAATCTGTTCGTCAGTGCATGTGGAAAACACAAACGCAGCTGCTCTGTGATTGAACGCACATTACACGTAATGCATTTCCATGCAGCTCTCAAAGCCACACCGCACCGCGTTAAGAACCGCAAAGCCACTAACAGCGATTCGAGTACCCAAAGTATCGATCACATGATCATAGAGGCAATCGCAATGCCAATCACTTTTTTAGTTTTTCAACTGGAACTAGCTCGAGTTTTGTGTGCATTTTCATTTTTCTTCTTTGGTTTTTGTTTTTCCCCAGCTGATGTTATTTTAATTCTCTGCCCTGTGCGTGCTGCATTTGGAGCCATGAGCTCATTATCAAAATTGATTTTGCATCAGAGCTGTTGTTTTGTAATTTTAGCACAATTAATCAAAAGAACTTCGTGCTGGTAGGCGTTGCTATGCTAGGCCGTGGCCAAGACTGGGGCTGAGTCCGGGACCTGCCATTAAATCCATTAAACCCATTATTAAGCTTTAACTGTAACTGCAGTTGCAATTAATCATGAGATAAGCATGCAGGGAAACTAAAATGCTAATTAAAAACCAAGTTACCAAATCATTTTTGCCATCTTACAGCTAACAACAACAACAACAACAGCAACAACAACATCAACAAAATGCAACTACGGTCATTGACAAGAACCAGAAACGGGCGAGTCAGCATGATGACGACAACATCGTTGGTGCTACTGTTGGCACTGCTGCTGGTGGACGATGCGGCAGCGGCCCGCAAAACGCCTAAACGGCCGGCAAAACCGTTGAAGACATTTCCGCGCAACAATGCGACGCCGACAATTGCAGCACTCGCAGCAGCATCGACAGCGGCGGGCGCGGCGGAGGGTGCACAGTCAGCGAGCGGAAGCGAGCTACCAAAACCGTTGACACCGCATGCGAGCGAGCAGCAGCAGCCGGCGGAAGCTGGTGTAGCGGAACCTGGAGCAACACCTGTCAACGGCGAGAGCAAAATCGATGATCTCAGCGCAACGGCTGCGCCGCTAGGCAGCCAGATCGATGAAGACTGCGAGCCGGATATGATTGGCTTTGAGCTTATAACTGGGTAGGTGATAGCTTCCCTATAATACACACATATATCAAGATTCGTGGCAATTAGGCGTAAAGCAGGGACATTGCAATATTTGCAAGAGGGTTATTAATTAACGATACGTCTGTTCGCACATCGTAAAATGCTGGCACTTGTTGTGCAGCGAGGAGCCCTCGAGAGTTGCCTGTAACTTAAAGATAGTTACAGGCAGACTTTGTGCTTGCCTCTGTAAAAACCTGTCGTAGACCAAAAAAAATATTTATGAGCGGTATTTTGTCTTAACCCGAAACGGCCGGCAGGTACGTGCTATCGGCGCCATCGAAGCAATTGGAGACGCTGCCTGGCACACTGATGCTGACCGACTGTTTGGAGGCCTGCCAGGCCAATGAATCTTGCAGCGCTGTTAACTATGAGACGGGCCTTTGCGTCATGTTCCGCAGCACCGCCGATCAGTTGCCAGGTGAGTGGGGCACGCTTGTAATTTTTTGTGTGTGGGCCTTCGGTTTTCTAGCTCCGCCTACTATTTTATGCAGGTTCACTTTCGCGATCGCAATATCCCGTTTTCACGGTCTACGCACAGAAATCCTGCTTTGGTGTGCGTCCCTGCTCCAAGGCATGGTGCATTGATCGTGTACAGGGCTACCGTCTGCCGGAGCATGCCAAGTCCAGCCAAAGCGTGGCCACGCGACGCGACTGCATCGAGCTGTGCCTGGGCGAAACGGAGTTCACCTGCCGGTAAGTGGTAGTCCCGTTAAAAAACATTCCAGTTGCAATTTCGCAGCTCATTCATCTGCCTCTTTGTGAAGCTCGGCTAACTTTTATGCGCACTCTGGCCTATGTGAACTGTCGGACATGGATCGCATTACGCTGTCAGAGGAGGCTAACATTGTGGCCTACGATGGCGCCGAATATCTCGAGAACAACTGCGCCGAGGAGCCCAGCAAGCTGTGTGAGTTTAAGCGCATCGCGGGACGCATTTTAAAGACCGTCGACTCTGTGCACCAGAATGTCCAGAGCATTGACGATTGCCGCGACCTCTGTCTTACCGCCCCCTTCCGCTGCCACTCCTACGACTACAATGAAACGGGTGAGCATGTCTGCCGCCTCTCCCATCACAGTCGTGCCACACTCAGCGATCTCTCGGAGCCCTACCTGAACATCGAAGAGGCGGCCACCTATGAGCAGTCCGCCTGCTACAATGTCTCCATCGATTGTCGTTCCGGTGAAATGATCACCAAGATTCGCACCTCCAAGCTGTTCGATGGTAAGGTTTACGCAAAGGGAGCACCCAAATCCTGTGCTGTGAATGTCAACAGCTCGCTGGAGTTCGACTTGCGCATGCGCTATAATGACCTCGAGTGCAATGTACGCCAAAGTGCTTATGGGCGGTATATGAACGATATTGTTATTCAGCATCACGATATGATTGTCACCTCTTCGGATCTGGGCCTGGCCGTTAGCTGTCAGTATGATTTGACCAATAAGACGGTTGTGAATAATGTTGATCTGGGCGTCACCGGCGAGATTGAGTCCACTCTAAGCGAGGAAATTATTGTGGACTCACCGAATGTCATAATGAAGATCACCGCACGCGATGGCAGCGATATGAAGCGCATTGCTGAAGTTGGAGATCCGTTGGCTCTGCGATTTGAGATCGTTGATGCCAACAGTCCATATGAGATTTTTGTACGCGAACTGGTTGCCATGGACGGTACAGACAGCGCCGAGATTACTCTGATCGATGCCAACGGCTGTCCCACGGATCAATACATTATGAGCGCTATGCAAAAGATGGCCAGCAATCGCAAGGTGCTGCTCTCACAGTTCGACGCCTTCAAGTTCCCCTCCTCGGAGCTGGTGCAATTCCGCGCCTTGGTCACGCCCTGCATACCGCGCTGCGAACCGGTTATCTGCGACAACGATGAGAACGGTGAGCTCAAGTCTCTGCTATCCTATGGACGTCGCAAGCGTTCCGTCTTCAATGGCACCGATGGCGGTAAGTTGGTGTTTTCTGGCGACGCCAGACATAACGGTAGAGCTGGCAACAGCCAAACATTGAATCACTGTCCAATGACGTATCACAGTGATTTTGGCAGTGATTGTAAAGTGACTTGGCTCAAAGAAAATGAAATTTTCTCCTACAACAATTTATTTGAGCTTTTATGCAACCGATAACACTTAGCAGCTACTTCCTGGCTTAGTGTTATCAGCAGCAAATGCATGAACTTTCAGCACAAGTCACTGCTCCATTCATCGCTGACCACTTGGCTGGTTATGGCTCCCACACCTATAAAATCCCTCATCACTTGTTATATTCCGCTTGCTACCTTTCCACAGTTGAACTGGCGATTAAGTCGGAACGTCAAAAACGTGATGTGAGTCATCAGGCAACCGATGAGAACATTTTGCTGGTGCAGTCTATACAAATCACCGATAAGTTTGCCTTCAATGGAGCCGATGCGAACAGTGGCGAGTCCAATGACGGCCTCGGCAAGCTGCAATTGGAACTGGCCAACAACACGGATACTTGCATAAATGGCTATGGTAAGTTAACTTGGCTTTACTGCGCTGTGGCGCTACTCGTATAATCTGCAACTCAAGCGCGCCAAATTTATTTGCGCTAATCGCGTGCCGCTGCAACATCTAACTGGGCTCAATGCAGGAGGCAAACAGCAAAAAAATTTAAAAAAAAGCACCGCACTTGCTGGCTCAGTGACCAGCTAATTAAATAAGCCCATAAATATATCTCTTGCGCTTTACAACTCTATTTGCAGGCTTCATAATTGCCGGGGCACTCTTTTTGCTGCTGCAGCTGACGGTTATTGCCGTTTGGGACAACATGCAAAAGCGCGCGTTACATAAGCGATAAACTGGCGCTGGGGAGTAATAATAGATGGATGGAGGATGAGGAGGAAACTAGCATGAAATTCTCTCTTTAGCTGAACTATGAAAAAGAAAAAGAAAACAAAAAACACACACACACAAACATTACAAAACTTAGCAACGCTCATAATCTAGTTAGTAGCTGTACGAAATGGGTCCTCCGATGTGGCTGCAGCTGTGGCACTTCAAAGTCATTGCGCGCAACGTAGAGCTGGACTTCTCTGCACCACATAGCCAATGGAAAAAGTGTGGCAATGACTGAGCAGACACAAAATACATAGGCTCACACAAGGAAGGGCGGCTTAGAACTGTAGCTTAATATTTATGATCATATATATGCTTACTCTATAAGACTTACTGCTAAGACTACTCTGAATATGTCGGCATACTATCAGCTTAAGACTTGAAAGCTTCTTAGTCGTAGTGCGAAACCATTCAAACCTCTTAACTGAGCTTACGC
Organism: Drosophila micromelanica; assembly: GCA_004143825.1. Classification (NCBI taxonomy): domain Eukaryota; kingdom Metazoa; phylum Arthropoda; class Insecta; order Diptera; family Drosophilidae; genus Drosophila; species Drosophila micromelanica. The sequence goes on along the minus strand of SCDY01002477.1, from coordinate 7,886 downwards.
AACTGAGGCGACGCTTGTCTCATTTAAGAGGTTTGACTGTCTAAATACTTTAAAACTTAAATACTAACAACACTAGACCTAGTAACACAATGTAACACGAGACAAACTTGAGATGCTATATAGAACAACAACAACAACATCAATGAAACTTAAACTTAATCGTAAAAAGTAAATAAACGTATTAGAAATTACTCATTTGCTTGGCTTTTACTCTACTATTTGGTTGGCAATTTGCCTGTCAATTGATCGGGCCTGTCCGATCTAACAAGGCCAACCTCAAGTGGGCTTCACGCCATGGCTCTCTGATTGTTGGTTTTGGACTAATCAACGTTGATACAAATCAATCAGAGCTACGTTTAGGCCGAGACAGGGCGCAACACTTACCAGGTGGAAAATTGGCTAGTGAAACTGAGTTTGGCCAAGCCAAGTTTTAGTTAGACGAACGACATGAAGTAAAAGTGATAAACTAATTGAAGCAACCAAAAAAAACGGTCTGCAAATTGCCAATAAGCAACTTTATTTGCTTGATTTCACCTACTTACAAATTGAAGGCTTTTTGCAGCATGCTTGACACCTGGACAAACACATGAGTATTACAGATTTGTAGATCTGAGTTGTACATAGATTTCTCTCAAATATAGTTTGGGAATATAAGAGCAACGTATATTAATAAAGCAACGTATATTAAACTATAAATTAGTTTTTTCGAAGAATTGGATTGGAACAGAAATGTTTTGTCTCAGTAAAAGCATTGGTCAGAATTCTAGAAAACAATTTGTAATTCCTGTTAATAGAGAAAATCTTAATAGCTTCTCCAAATACTTGAATATTATTTCGGGATACACAGCCTTTAAATTTGCCCTAAAGAATTTATCCTAAACTCTTTTACTCTTATTGACTTTTGTCGCAATTAAAACTATTCATATTTTTCATAATTATTTTTGGCTTTTTATTACATTAAACAATGTCAAGCTTAAGTCAGAAATTTGAAAGGAAATGTTTAACATTATCTCTAATCTGATGCTTTGAACTCCGCGCCACTTGCAACAAGTTGAAAAGCTGGCAAGTCAAAAGCTGTCACTGACATGACCGTCCAAATTTAGACAAAGCCTCATTGCTGGCCTCCAGAGGAGCGTGCTCTCCAGTCAACTCGCCAATAGCTCCTAGCCGGTTTACTCCAAGGAGCTTCAGCGAAAGTCAATGGACACTTTCCGCGCCAGTTGCTGCTTTTTGTTTTTCTTTGGGTTTCGGTTTGAGGTTGAGTTTTGACATTGGTACGACCATAGAAACGGCCTCCGACTGTGGCACGCATAACATAAATTCAGTAATGCGTATTTCAAAAATTGCTAACGCTCGACGACGAGGACAAGCCGAGTCGGCATCTCGTTTTGCGGCTCTGTTCCTTGGCGTGTCGTGCGGCGCTTATAAGGAGCCACAGAGAAGCCGTGGCCATTCATATGTCCGCTGGGCAAATGTTTATGTCAAACGCGCAGCAAATAAAGTGCTTGGCTTGACAATGTCCGCGGCAATGTCATCGCTCTGCGGCTGCCGTTTGGCAACAGATACAGCCCTTGGGGACCAATCTGGGTGGGTATTTTTTCATAATTTTTATGAATTACATGGCGCGGCATGTTTCGAATGCCATTTAAGTTAAAAACGATGAGGCTGGCATCAGCAGCATGCTGACAATTGATTTGCCCTGACGGAAGTGCTTTTCCACTGAACATTTGCAAATCATTTCTCACGCAGCCACGCAGCTTTAGCATCCAACCAGAGCGGCAACAGTGCATCTGTTTAATTGGAATACATTGCGCAACTGATAAGAATTCAAATAACACCACTTTGCAAGTGCACGCACAAAAACTGAACCCCAAATTACCAGCCCATTCGGCAGAAATAGAAAAACTGATTGGTTCGACGCTCATGTGATCCAAACGTCGGTAGTTGAATTGTTGTTAGTGGCTTTGCGGTTCTTAACGGCACAGCCCGACACGGCGCGGCTTTGAAAGCAGCATGGAAAATGCATTACGTGTAATATGCGTTAAATCACAGAGCAGCTGCCTATGAGTTTTCCACATGCACTGACGACTAGATTGATTTCCGCGCTAATCGAGTTGAAATGGACAACATTTTGAGCTCGGTCCGAACAGCTGTGCGCCATTTTGGTGGCTAATGGTTAATGGTCAAAGCAGGCACAGTGACTGCGCTCTGAGCTCTGCTGTGTGAGCTCATAATCAACGATTACGCAATTGTTTGCTCGCAAATCGGTTTTCATGAATTGCCATGGTCAATGACCACAACCTACCACCGACAAAAGTTCCAATTTCATGTAGACAAGTCCAAGGATACTAATAGCGGTATCTTATGGCCACATACCGCACACGGGCGTCAAAAGTCGCAGCTACAGATGCAAATGGCATTCTAATTATCCCAGTCACTTGGGCTTTGGTTTACATGCACGTAAACAAGCTGTTGGCTGCAGGCAAGGCGAAAAGAAATTCGGTTAAAATGTTTGCCCACTCAAATTACAATTTAATGTTGTGGGTCAGTCGCTTTAGTGGGCCAATAAACTAAGTCCCGCTTAAATCTCAGGAATGGGTGACGCAGTTGTAGTTGTAGTTGCAGTTACAGTCACAAATTCCAGCCACATAAATTGCGGGTCGCACAAAATGTCCATTTGATTGTGCGCGATTTTCAATTGGTGGCGCGGTAGCTTTTGGGGCGCTTTTGTAGGCATTTGAATTCGTATACGTATTCGATGGCGATTTATTTAGGCAAATAAACAAATGGCATGTGCACAGTGTTAATTTATCAAGTTGGCGGCCGCGCCATTGAAATTGAGTGCGAGAAAATCACTTTGGCGCATTTTGGCTGGCGCGGTTGCGGCTCCTGTCTATGGCATATTTATGGCCCCGCAGCCCATTTTGTCAGCTCAAAGTGCCTGCCATATATCAGCTGTACATATCTTATTATTTTCAGAGCGGTTAATGTATTATGGGGCTATGCATTTTTGCTGACCCAGCTGACATCTACAAAAAAATGCAATGGATTTTCCCAAGCAAAATTTAACTTATGCAGCAAACTAAACAAGTTTGAGTGCTCTAGTTGGGTGGGCCCAACTAGGAGATACCCTGAACACAACTTTAACGAATTTAAGACCCATAATTAATATTTATAGATATGATAGAAAGAAATAAAAGGAAAGAAATTGATGCTTCCGAGAGGATTGACTTCAGTCGGAGATCTCTTGTTCTGTCTATTATATAAATTTGCACAATACCCAATGGGTTAGCTATATAAGAATTCTAAAATCATAATTACTCTTAAATGAAGAATATTGATTTCACAACTGATACAAAATCTAGAAATATTTTTTTAGTAATCCGATACGATTTTTCGAAAGAAAGCAACGTCTCAAATTTCATTACCAAAACTACACAACCTTAAGACAAGATCGTACAAGAAAAGATAGACGTGGCGAAAAGATGCAAATATTTTGCCAAAGGCTATTGTGGAAATGCTAAATAAAAACTTTCATAGCTAAGTTCGGCTTTCAATGGCAACCGCAGGCTAACAAAATGCACACAAAAGGTTTGTGCGCAATATATTTTTATCCTCTAGTTTTCAATTTTAAGGCATTTTTATGTTATTGCGACAGCGATGACACCTAAACAAAAGTTTTGTTCCTCCTCCGAATAGCTGCTGGCTGTGATAAATAACGGCATCCATTAAATTTATTTTAAATTGTATATGTTGCCAACTCTCGCTGATAAGTAATAAAGATCTATCTTACAGCTAAATGTCGGCAATTGTTTCATAACCGTTGCCTGACCCAAGCCAAACAGCAGATAACCCAAATCGCTGACCAGACAAATGGTCAGCCAACCGAGTCGTGTTGATTGCAACTATGAAATGCGAAATATTTTGTCATTCTGTGTGAGCTGCGTGTGCGGCGACAATAGGCAAAACTTAATTGTCTTAGAATACTGCGCATTTGGAAAATGTGGTTAGATGACAATAGTTTTGCTTAAGTTAAGAACATTTCGCAGGTGTCGCAGTTTTGTCGCACGAAATTCCAACGGTTTTAGCATCCGTTGTCGAACTGGAAGATGACATAGCACTTCTGACTCGACCACAAGAGACATTCACCCATGGCCAAAGACAAAGTCAAATGCATTCTGCTTTCTCTATGCAATAGTAATAACAACAACATCAGCCCAAACACTGACCGTTTTTGTATGATGGACGAACTGCTGATCTTCAATCCGGCCTATTGCTCTTAGCCTATTGCCTGTTGCACAGCAGATCCTACTCATCGGCTAGTTGACGCACGTACGGTCCATGTCAGTCCAATTTGCTGACATGATTATGATTTTGAACCAAACAAGCAACCAGACGGGAGTTGACGATGCCGATGTGACTGCCTTCTTTGCGGCTAAGTGAATGGCTATAACAAATTCCAATGGCGAGAGCTGTACGCAACGTTTGTGGAATAATTGCTCAGAACATGTTTCATAAAACTCTTAACATATTTTATATTCTATAAATATTAATTTTAAATCTATCAATAAATAGTTTCGTTACTCTAAGTTATATACTTCAAATAAAAAAGTTATTAAGTTTAAATGAAATGATTTAAAAAGCATTCAGTTGTATATTATTAGGAAAAACAAACACCAATTTAAACACATCATTGTTTATAAAATGTATTATTATTTTCTCACTTCTCGGGAAACCCACATAAGGAATACATGAATCTTCTGGCCCCATGCTGTTTAGTCTGTTTGATTTTGCACGAATTGATGCCGGCAATGTAAGCGTTGTTGTTGCCAGTTCTGCAGCCGCTGTTGACTCCAAATATTTGAACCATTTTCAAGTTTTGCCGTTTTGCCAAGTGAGCTAGACGGAAGTCGCTGTCACATGTGCCGTTGTCTTGGGCGTGACATAGTTGCATTTATTAATGCAAATATCTATTCTGTTCAGCTTTAGCTCAAGCTGGAGCTAAACCTATAGCTAAAACTACACATTCCGTGTTTATGAAAATGTATATCCGTTCCACGGTCGAGTAACAAAAGGCCACGTTTTCATTCGTCAACAACCAAATGTTTAAGGCGAAGGCCGTGCAGACTTTGCCCAGCCGCAGAGAGCACGACGCAACAGAGCTGCCGAAGCCAGCGTCGGCACCAACATCGCAGTCTCTGTAATATTCCAGAGCCATCTCTTATGTGGCTCTCTTACAACATGCTGTTTAGTCTCTTAGAACTTTCCACGCAAGAAAATTCTGTTAGCAAACAATTTAATGAGAAGCCAGCGAGCAGCTCTGGTTCTGGCTTTGGTTATAGCTTTGTTTGCCTGTCGGAAGCAATAAAAAGCAATTATAGCAGTCGAGGTAAATGATTTTCTAATGCGATTGCATGCAACAGAATGGTACAGAACAGATCCACATAATCGCCAAATAAAGTCTGAAGACAGGCAGGTGCATTTATCGTCAAAGAGAGCCCAAGCTCAAGCACATCAGAATAAACCGCAGACACGTTCTCTCACAGTCACCTTAAAAGAACATTGCAGCTTTCTAATGACCAACGATATAAATACAATAACAGAAAATATAACAACAACGGCAGCAACAGCAAAAACCGTGATGATCATTAGACCAACGCACGCCTAATTAAATGCTAGATAACAAATCTGAGCTAAGCAAACTACGAATGAGGTCACTGTTTGAGGCATGAAAATAGGATAGGGGGAGTCTTAGTGCATGGAACTTACGCAACTGACAGCCAAACCTTACGCCTCAAAGAAATCCCAAGTCTTGCTCATGTGTCAAATATGATTGAATCTGTGCTTCACTCTACGCAGACAAACTCACAGACATACACACATACCAATGGACACGGATGCTGATGATGTAATTAAATATTATCGAAGACTCACCGAAAGCACAGCGAACTGCACTTTCCCCTCCCAATTTCATGCATTTCAGATGCACTTGCAATTGCACTCAGTTACTCCCATTCGACGGTTCGAAGCTTCGATTCTCTGGCGATAAATCGAGGCTGACGATAATGGTGAGGATGACGGCGACGTCATCAGCTTTTGTCGCATTGTGCTGATAATTGACGCCTCGGCTGCTGGCTGGTGGCTGTTGGGCCGTTAAATGAGCACCGTGAAGTGAATTACACAAGTTTTTAACAATAAGCGTCGAATCTGATAAAGAAATTATATAAATTTTGTCTTTTGGAAAGGTTTTTGGAACAGGAAGTCAGCAATCGCCATCCGTTTGCCGTGTGAATGGAAACTGTTCTGGGTTCTGAATTATGAGCTGGACAATAAATGGCTGTAGATTGATTAAGCAATATAAGTCGAAGTAAGTCGTGTGTCTATATCTGCTTCCTATTCTTCATGATTGAGTAATTGTTGTTCGCAAAAGTTGTGCTCTAATTGTAATCTTGTTCTCCAATCGCTGCCAAAATTATGTTGTTCCCAGGAGTCAATTAAGTCTCGGTTCAAATATCTACAACATCACAAAGTCGTTTGGGTCAACTTTGGAGTTTGTTGCTCTTTCATATCTTATATGAAGCTCTTAACCGTTATGAGGAAGTCAATATATGGTTTCAATAGGCCAACTCTGTCTTTTGGTGTCATTTCGATATTCAAATATTTGTTGCCATTCAAAAACTCGGGAACTGTGTCAAACTCAACGACGAAAGTGACAACAACAACAACAACAACATATTTGAATTCGTTTGTAGTGCAAACAGACCTAAAAACCCTCCAGATAGATTTGTCTCGGTGATTTGGTCAATTGAGTGACATGCAAATTTCCTTTCGATTTTCACACATTCTCCGTTAATTGCCGCACCTGAGAAGGTCGAGCGGGTGCTGGACAGAGCGGGGAGGAGTTATGTGCAGGTTGTTCACTGTTTATATTTCCGGCAATCAATCGCCTCAACTGAAACTCTCGTTCATTGTTGCAATTGTTTGCAAATTGATCGGCCCCGTTTATTTGTTTGGCATGCTTTAGGCTCGTTCGGATCTTTTCTGGCTTGTGGCTGCTTTGTTCATTAGAAGTGGATCGACACACGACGAACGAGCCAAAGTACTTTCGCTTGGAATGCATCGCGACAGTTTTCGGAGAAAGGAAGCAAATCTGCAGACACATCAGGGAATTCGCATAAGTCACTGCAAGGGAGGAGATTTCTCCCTAATGTACGCGTGGTCGGACTTGGGCCACATCCAAAGGGAATCTCCGACACCGATCGAGGCCTAATTGCTGATAAGAATCGCACACATGATGAAAGTTGCCACCAAAGGCGCCAGCAGAGTTGAAAGTGCAGCGCAGACTCGACCCACATCCGAGGGGCGAACTAACAACGAAAGACTGAGGCGATAACAACGAAAGACTGAGGCGACGAACTTGATGACTAGAACTGTAACAACCTTTCGCTTGATTGCACCGCTTTTGATTTGTTTTATTTCACTTTTCGATGGGCCCCTTTCCCCAGGGCACCACTAATTGCAACTGTGGCATTTCTTTGATTCAGCTTTCCATGCAAAACAAAAACTTATTCTAGCCACGGCCACAAGAATTTTCCCTCTTAATAAGTTTCTCGTTTGGTTTGTGCCACTGACTGTCTGTCGTCCACGCCTTGCAGTCTGTCAAAAGTTGACGCTGAGACAAGTCTCAGCATAAAACTGTCAACGAGCGTTTAACCCAGTTAACGCCCTTAGCCAAAGACAGCGGCTACACAACTCAGAGTACTCCGCACTCAGCACTCAGCACTAGAACTCTGTTCTCGATTCGCAGCTTTGTGTTGTCGATCTGTTCGACACGGGCGTTGCAAACCCCAGTCAAAACAACAACAAAAAGCGAGCAAGGTGTAAAA
>SCDY01002476.1:0-12661 GCA_004143825.1 Drosophila micromelanica | reverse complement strand
TATGTAAATAAATTAAATATGTATTTGACATTTGTTTTAAAAAATTTAAGATATTTGTATATTCTTATTATAGTTTAATTTAGTTTATTTTAAATTTTTTAACTAGGTACCGGGGTTCAGGGTATCCCCTAGTCGGGCACTCCCGACTAGAGCACTCTTAGTTGTTCTTCTTCGTTGTTAGCAACTTATTGCCTTAGCTGCCCTATTGCCCGTCCCTGACTTTCTTCTTCGTTGTTAGCAATTCTGTCATGGCTGTTACCACTTACGCATATGTCACCAGTGTTGCTGTCGCTGTTTATAACGCTGATGCGTCTGTGATAAACCGTTAATCAGAGTTCAAATGAACTTCACGAAGTGCAGCGATATTTGCATTAATGTTAGCTCGTAAATTCTGTACGATTTCAAATTTTTTTACCAAACTGCTAAATGTTCTTTGACGACTTTGCGCCGATTTTATTATATATATATATATATATTTATTATATTATTTTGGACTGACTTTTGCTGTTCCATCACATCGCCACTTGGTTCGTCTAGTTTTTCTGATTTTGCTCCGAGACCTGACAAGCTCACCAAGTTGATGCTGTCATGCACACACACAAATAAACGGAACAGTTGGCAGGTCCGGTGTTATTAGCCATGACGAAAAATTAGACACCAAGCAAAAATTTAAGAAATAATTAAAAAAACAAACAACATTTTATTTTCATTGCATTTTATGTTAACACACATATATTATAAGCCTTAAGCAAAATATTTAAAAGTTTTCATTTATCGAAGTGTTGACATCCACTTTTACCCACGCACATATCGCTAGAAAGACAACATCTTTTAACAAAAATTTGTGTAAAGTGTCCGTTAAATTGTTAGTTGACCTTGACTGAATCAGAGATGCTAGGCTTTTACGATGGGTAATTTTAAGAATACGAATCGCATTTTCAACCACTGGTGAAATAAGAGCTGTACAGCTTGGAGGTAAAAACATGACGCACATATCCTAAATAATAGGTGGAGATTGAGAATGGCAAGTCGAGTTGTCTAGCTAAAAGTCTTTTAAGGGTTAACTATTTTCATTACAGAATGACTTATTTCAGATAAACTAATAAATAATGCTTTTGTGCTAATGTATGTAAAAAGCAGAAGGAGGCATCTCCGACCCCATAAAGAATATATATTATTGATCAACATCACTAGCCATGTCCGTCTGGCTGTCTGTTCATCTGTCTGTATAAACTCGTCGATTACAGAGACTACAAAAGCAAAAAAACTGATTTCGGTAGGTATATACCACACGCAGATAAAGCTTATTTCGAATGATCGATAACTCTTTCCGTTTTCTTATTATCGATATTTACCGCTTTTTCGACTCGGTTTTTTAAGCGTTACCCAAAATATAAAAGCTATAGCCCAAATTTATTTTAATATGTTCGCATAAAGCATACGAAGAACTTACTCCACCCAAACGCCCGCAATTTCGATAAAACCATGAAAACCGCAAATAAAATACCACATCGTTGCAAATTGGTTTGTACATACGTATTGATGAACCTGTTAAGTTTTAAATTTTTAATAGCGATAATACATATACATAATTTACGAGGAACGCATGAATTGTTTTTTCGTAGGAGGGCCACGCAGCTGATTGGCTGAAGAACAAGCAATATCTGTGTCCATGTGCACGCATACATACAAAAGCTATATTTTGTCTAGCGTTCGTTTTAAAATTTTTTTGCATAGTAAAATGGCATTTTATCACACTAATAACAGAAGAATCAGTGGCGAAGCAGATATAAATTGTGCAGCTTAAATTGAGGGGTGCGAGTTCAAATCTCGCGCTGGACAAGCAGGAATTTATGTTTTCTTTTTTAAATTATCAATAATTATTATTAATATTTATTGTTTGTAAGACAAAAGCAAGATTTTCCTAGCCTTTTTATAACCTGAACCCATTGAAAATGGGTAAAAAGGGTATAATGGTTTTGTTAAAATGTATGTAACAGGCAGAAAGAGGCATCTCCATAACCCATAAAGTATATATATTCTTGATCAGGACGATGAGCTAATTTGATTAAGCATGTCCGCCTGTATAAACGCTGCGATTTTGGAAAATACAAAAGCTAGAAAGCTGATCTTGGTCTCATTCACTTCGTATATATCATACGCAGAACAAGTTTATAATTTTTTTTAAAATCTTTGGTTTTTTTACAATATTTCGGAGATCTTAAGAGATAGATGCAGATTTTGATACCTCAGGATTTTGGAGACCTCCCCCAATCGCCCCAATATCGATAAAACCATTTGAGCAAATACAACAGACCTGCAAATTGGTTTGTACATAAATTTTCTTAAAATCATACATTTAGTTTGGAAGAAAACAAGGATTTAGTTTCTGCTTGCATCGTGCATTTGTGTGTGTGTTCTTGTCTGTGTGTGTAAACTTGTGTATGATTCCAATCGGGTTGAAATATTCGTAAAGACAAATCGCAAGGTTCAGGGTATCTTCTTGTCGTTTTCTCACTTGTTTGCAATAAGTGAAGTTTTAACACAACAAATTGTAGTGTGTGCTCATATATTTATATGAATATCCGTTGTCACAAAATTCTATAGATAACTTTGGGGATGGAATATGCTTTTGCCTCAATTAGAAGTGCTTTTGCTATACTCGTTCACGAAGTGAAACGGTATATTGGTTTTCTGCAGTGTCCGTCTTGTTGTCCATCCGTCCGTCTGTCCGTATGAACGCAATTATTTTCGCCGCTATTGAAGCTAGAGACTTGAAATTTTGGATATATACTCGTGTGTACGCCCGTCATGATAAAATGTCACCTCTTTTAAAGATCGGCACAAAATTTCGGCGACGAACCATCTATCCCAACTCACATCCCCACCTCACCCACCCCCACAAAAGTTACAAAATACCGAAATTATTCAAAATAATAATAATTAAGCATGTGAACGAGTATAACGCAGTCGATAACGTCCGACTCCAACGTTCTTATTTGTTTTATGTTGTTGTCTTGTCATCAAGCAAAACTTTAAAGGTATGAAATGAAATGGATTGAGATGTATACAATTATGTATCGCAGCTTTGTTCAGCGTATCTGCTAGGGCACTCTCGACAAGATCACAATTACTTGCTTTATACTCAATCACAAAGCGAAAAGATTACATTTGGCTTGAGCAATGTGCATCTTGCTTTCCATATGACGGTATGTCTGACTGACTGGTTTTTTACAAATATTTATAAAAAGCAGAAGAAAGCATCTTAGGACTGCAATCGGGAATATAGCCAAATCCACAAGGTCTAAAGAGTTAAAGATACACTTATATCTTATATAAATGGGCAACAAGTATGACTGCTCTAGTCGAGACCGCCCTGCACATGACAAGGTGATGAAAATTAAATTTTCATACCGATCATACATCTAGTCTACGAGCAAAACAACAATGAAGTTACCATAGGGAATGAGCGCAGCTGGTTGGCTAAATTTCTATGTTCATGTGCACGCATACATACAATTTGGTCTAGCTTTTTCTTGGGTTAAGTTCATTTTTATCACAAAAAAGTGGAAGTGAAGCGCGTCCGGTAAGAGTTGTGCAGCATAGGCTGAATGATCGGAGGTTTGATATACTCATCAAGTGCCGAGAGTTTGTGTGCATGTGAAATGCTGGGGTCAAAGTATTTCCTAGTCGGGCAATCTTACTTGTTAACCTGTGGTGATCTTACCTGGCAGAAGAAGATATCGCCGACTCCATGCAGTATATTCATATACATATACATTCTTGATCAGGGTCAACAGATAATTAGCCATGTCCGTCCGTGTTACCACGCCGGTCTCGGAAACTATCAAAGCTAAAGACTCAAACTTTACGAATATAGATTCATTCATGACACGAGCACCTTTTTTTCAAAAATCTATAAAAATCTAAAGCTATTTCAGATTTTTAAGCTTATCTTAAAGACTCTTACTTGTTTTTCATACAATTCTATATTTTTTAAATATTTTAAAAGGTTCGTTATTTGTATAAATAATGCTAAAGTACATGTTTAGTTTGCAATTACACTGTGATAGAGTATTGAACTGTTGGTTACATCCGCCTGCAGGGCTTTACTTATGCTTATATTCGTTTACGAAATAAAAAGAATATATACTGTGTTTATGCAATTTCTGTCTTGATCTCCGATATTTTTTTTGCCGCTATTAAGGCTAGATACTTGCAATTTTAAACACATACTTGTGCCCCCCTCAATTAAAGTTTTAAGGACTTTGCGGTAAGCTCTTTGGGGGCGTGGCAAATCGATAACACCAAAATGCAAAACTCTGAAAGGTGCATATATCCACAATTTTGAAGTTTGTGTCATCAAATTGTGCGTGCCACAAGAACTTATTATTTTGTATTAAACAGATAGCAGCAAGTCTCTAGCCTAAATGCAACTGAAAAAGGTTACGATCATCCGACCAGACAGCCTAGCAACCTGTATATAAATAAATACGATTTCGACTGATAGCTATTCTTTCTTTTCTTTTTCTTTTATTTTCCGTCCTCGGCTCTCGTTCCTGTATGAATTGACGGCCAGTCTCCTATGAGGAAGCACAGATCAAATATGTTTGGAAAAATGATGAAGATACACTGCGTAAAAGTCCCTCGCTAACCACATTGAATGCATATTTGATTAAAAATCAAACTACTGCTTGCGATCAAAATAGTTGGAGAGGTAAGTTCATCTAATCAACCAAAAGAAAAAGGCATTGATCTAGCGTGTTTGCATCGATATAATTTAATGTGTTTCTCTTAAAACGAATCTTTTATTATAACCAATATACTTGTATTTGTCTGTATTTTGTTGCTTAGTTATAATAGCTAAATTTTAACTTTCAGCAATAAATTAAGTTTTGTTTTTTTTTTTTATAAATTTAGCGTGCTGTCTATGAGTGCTTCTCTTATGTTGACTTAAAGTTTTGAGCATAGTTATTGTCTTTTTTAAGAAATTATCTATATTTACATATAACCGATAATACTATAATTTTGTTTGCATATCTAATGGTCTAATCTTTGTCTACCCCTTACCAAAATAATAAATAAATGTTACATCAAAAACTTGGTCAACTCCAACTCTCTACAAAAACAACAAATGAAAATCCCATAACCAAAATCAAATCCATAGGGAACTACAGCTGCCTTAGGGTCGATTTAATCTTTACCAGAGATCGTGCATTCTATTTTACCACCGTTTTTATACCTGGCATTATATTGGTGACGTCATCTTTTATAACATTCTGGTTAGAATGGAATGCCGTGCCTGCTAGATCAATGATAGGTAAAAAAAAAAACAAAATAAAAAAACAATAATATTTTTAAATATTTAATTTAATTTATCCTCGCTATTTTTACTAAAAACTAAATAGTAAACAAATTTGTAAATCAATTTCTTATACGCCATAGAAATCTGATTTATTTCGCCTCTGTAGTAATTGGCTTACATAAATTTGCATTGCCCCTTTCATACGTAATTTAATTTTAATTGGGCAACAAATTATGTTTACACTTTTTGCTATATTAAGTAGTTTGCATTCAAAAACACATATTTATATACAAAAAGAATATATATCAATACAACATTTTATTTGCAGACTTTTATTTCAATGCGTTAACGCTGCCCTGTCAGTATTCTACACCATTTCTTCAAGATTTTTTTATAGGGCGTTGGTGCATGGGTTCCGTTTCTGATTTTGTATAGTTACTCTTCCTAGTGATTTTCCCAAATCCAAAATCTATGTCATCTAAAACATAGCATACACGTTTAAAATTTCTCTTTAAGATTTCGTTACATCATTTGAAATATGGCTCAGAAAAAAAACAGCATTTTTAAATCTAAGATAGGATAGGATAGATATAAATTCTTGTATAAACATATGTGTGTTATTGTCTGTGCCTCTGTCTCTGATTTTGTCTAAGAATTGTAGTTCATAAACTACCGTTTACAGTTGTGTATTACGATTTTTAATTTGTGGCTCGAATTCAATGAATTTGGCATTGTACTTTAAGGTAATTACAGTTGCCTACAAGTCGAGTTGACATTTACCCGTGATCGTGCGTATTATTTTACAACCGTTTTCATACCAGGCATTATATTGGTCACCTCGTCGTTTATCACATTTTGGCTAGAATGGAATGCAGTACCAGCCCGCGTAATGATCGGTATGTAAACAAAATACAAATTTTACTGCAAAAAAACACCACAAATGAATTTAAAAAAAAAATACTTTTGAAAAATAGCTTTCATAAATATTTTTGAAAAATCCAGTACATACAATGAATTATGTACCGACAACATAGATGTTGTTTTGCTAGTGTAATTTTAACAAGTCAGAATTAATATTCAAGTTGTTCTTTTCCTAAGAGTAAAACGATTTGCAATTATTCAGTGTAGAGTTTCTTGCAGCCAAAATTAATTTCTTTTTATTCTATATATATAGATTTAATAAATTTACTTTCCGCTTAAATTGTGTTATTTTTATATATAAAAATCTCACTACTATTACTTACCATTTTTGCTTAACAATTCTGTTCACAAAGTTTTTATTTTTAAAATATAATGGAATCAAACTTTTTACCGCATGCTGTTTAATAGAATTAACCTAATATCACTTTTTATTTGTTTTTATAAACTTTCATGATTTCAAAAGTAAAAGTAACACTTAAATCCAATCTTTAAAAAAATCACAAAAAACATTTTTCGGAAACCCTACCGCCATCCACTGAAACCGTGAAAATCAATATCTGCAAAAGTTTTAGAGATAGAGTTTATAGATAGAGTCGCTAAAAAAAATCCCACCAAGCTCACTCTCACCTTGAAAATCGTGAAAACCTATATCTCCCACATATCTATCTCCCTATATCTAAAGCTAAAGGCATCAGTTTCCAATTTAATAACTAATATCGTTTTCGACTGTTTTAAGCTATTATTATAACGTGACTTAGTATAACGCAATTGGTTGCCCATATTGTGCGTTTACAGTGGATTAGTATCCAATTTTCATAAATACATACAGTGGCTCGCAGCTTATTTTATGCAGCAACATTATAAATTTTCAAACCTTTGCTGCAGCTAAACTATAAGAGCTATCTTAAAAAATTAAATGCAGATTTTTTGAGCAAGGTCTCAATATATTTTTATAAAAAAGGGTATAATGGTTTTGTGCAAATGTACGTAACAGGCAGAAGGAAGCATCTCCGACCCCATAAAGTATATATATTATGAATCATTTAGGTTTTGGATACCTACCCCCAATCGCCCCCAATTGATAAAACCATGAAAACCGCAAATCAAATACTACAGTCTTGCAGATTGGTTTGTACATTAATTTTGATGCACTGAATAAGTCCTGAAAATGTCATAACGATGATACATTTCGTTTACGAACCAATCAAAAATTTATTTAAATTTTGTCTAGCGCTTTTCTTGGAATTTTTTTTTTTTTTTTGCACAGTAAAACTGAATTTCTTTGCAAGAATATTAATAGAAGCAATGGTCCGGCTGATAGGAGTTGTGCAGCTGAAGTTGAAGGGTCTGCGTTCAAATCCCGCTTGGGATAGTGTTGGATTTATATTTTCTTTTTTTAATTATTAATAATTATTGTTTATATAACAGAAGCAGAATTTTGTTAGCGTTTCCTTGCAATTTTTTTAAGGATGGTTAAGTTGTGTTATATCATAAGCAAATTAAAATGGTAGTGTCGACTGCACCGATAAGAGTTGTGCATGTGAAGCAGTGGGTCCCAGGTTCAAAGCCCGGTGTTGCTACATTTTATTTTTCGTTGGTAATTGAAAATTAATTTTTTTTTTAAATTTTTTTTTAAAATTACCTCAATACTCATTAAGCGCCGAAAAATTATGTGTATGTGGTAAATGCTGGGTTCAGGGTACCTCCTAGTCGGGAGGTCCCGACAAGAGCAATCTTACTTGTTTAAATCACAGCTTCATTTCATGTCGCAGCTTATTGTATGCAGTCACTTTAAGTGTTGGAAAAAAATTAATTTCAAAGCATTCGGCAGCAATTGTAAAGACATGGCTCATATGGAACTGTCTCCATGTAATTAAAACTCCAGCACAGTCTCCAAGCTTCAATGTAATTGAAAATTTGTGGCATATTTTGGACTTGGACATTCGCAAGAGGGAGATTTCCAACAAAAATTATATAAAACGTGCCTTATTGGAAGAATGGCAAAAAATTCATTCAGTAACAACAATGAAATTAGAAATGAAATGAAATTAAATATCTTATTAAGAATAAGGGATACCCCACAAAATATTATGTTAAGAATTTACAAACTTATATGAAAACAAAGTGACTGCATACAATAAGCTGCGACATGAAATGAAGCTGTAATTTAAGTTTTTGTTCCCAAATTTTTTATTTCCTGAACCCATTGTTTTGTGCAAATGTATGTAACATGCAGATGCAGGCATCTCCGACCCCATAAAGTATATATATTCTTGATCAGCATCACGAGCCGAGTAGATTTAGACATGTCCGTCTGTCTGTCTGTGTGTCTGTCTGTCCGTCTGTCTGTCTGTTTGAACGCGTCGATTTCAGAGACTACAGAAGCTAAAAAGCTGATCTTGGACTCATTCGGTTCGTATATACCATACGCAGATCGAGTTTATTTCATAAGATCAACAACTCTTTCCGTTTTTTTATTATCGATATTGATCGCTTTTTTGAATCGGTTTTTTAAGCATTACTCCCAAACTATAAACGCTAGAGACACCAAATCGCAAATCAAGTACTACAGGGTTGCAAATCGGTTTGTACATTAATTTTGATGCAATGAAAAAGTCCTGAAAATTTCACAACGATCATACATTAGTTTTAGGATCAAATCAAGAATGTATTTTCCGATGTGGGGGCCAAGCTACAGCACAAGCAATTTCTGTGTTCATGTGCACGCATACATAAAAATGCAAAATTGAAATTTTTTTTTGTGCATAGTAAAACTAAATTTTATCGCAAAAATATTAATCGAAGCAGTGGTGCAGCCGTTAGGAGTTGTGCAGCTGAAGTTGGATGGCCCGGGTTCGAGCCACTCATGAGACAGTGTGAAATTTGTATTTTCTTTGTTTAATTGTTAATAATTATTAATATTTAAAATTTTTATGAAAAAAGCAGGACTTTGTTAGCGTTAACTTGAAAATTTGTTTAAGAATGGTTAAGATATCTTTTATCATAAGTGAATTTATATAGGAGTGTGGTCCAGTCGATAAGAGATTTACATCTAAAGCAGTGGGGCCGAGGTTCAAATACCGGCGAAGTATATTTCATTTTTCGTTTGTAATTGTCAATTATACTTTTTTTTTAAATTATATATGTGTATGTGTTAAATCTGGGTTCAGGGTATCTCCTAGTAGGTCCCGACTATAACAAAAGTTTGAAAATTTATAATGTTGCTGCATAAAATAAGCTGCGAGCCACTGTATGTATATGTATGTATATTGGGATCTACATTAAGTTGCATAGAATCCAGAAGAATAGATTCCAAAGCTTGATTGGTTAATTGCTACACAAACATTTATGTAATGTAATATTTTCTTAGAGTAATTCAAGGCTATTGCATCTTATTTCTACGCTTGCAATTAGAAATATTCGCACGCACGTGTTTCCTCTTTAAGTCAAATTTGTGCTCTGCTCGCTCTTATTGGCGATCTCTTACACTGACTGAATTAACAACTATCGTTCCAATTTACTAATCCACTGTAATCAAACACGTAATAGGCAAGTCGGCTAAAGATACATATATTGACAAGTAAGAACGTTGCAGTCGGGCATTACCGACTGCGTTATACTCGTTCACATTCTTAATTATTATTATTATTTTTAAAAATTTCGGTACATTGTAATTTGGGTGGGGGTGTGTGAGAGAGGGGGAAGTGGTGGGGGTGTGAGTGGGGATGGGGGTTTCGTCACTGAAATTTTGTGCCGATCTCTAAATGAGGTGACCAGTTATCTCTGAATTTGGTAAATCTAGCTTGAAAACTGTGGGAGATATAGGCATTTGAGGCGGGACGGGGGCGCTGGGGGGCCTTCTAGTGGGCGTAGCCGGGATATCAAGGGATATCTCAATTTTTAGGGGAGGTCACCAGCTATCTACATACCAAATTTGGCGGCTCTATCTTACAAATTGAGCGACATATACACGTTTTATCGATTTATGCATCAGATATAACGGTTTTTGTGATTACGGGGACGGAAGTGGGCGTGGCCAAAAATGTTTTCTGTGATGTTTGCGGGAGCATTCTAGTAATATAAATATAAATGGTGACCCTAGCTCAAAAACTGTGGGAGATATAACCATATCTGATTTTTAAGGGCGGCGGCGCTGGGGGGCGTTCTAGTAGGCGTGGTCGGTAATTTTTAGGACTTAAAAATAGCATCGAAATGTATTTAAAAACAATTTTCAAGTCTGTAGTATTTGATTTGTGGTTTTTTGCGTTTTATCGACATTTGGTGCGATTGGGGATAGGTATAAAAAACCTAAAGTAATTTAAATTGTTAAAATTTATTGAAACAAATTTGGTGGCTCTAGCTTTTATAGTTTAGGACGCGCTCATACCAATAGACGGACATGGCTAAATCGACTCGGCTAGTGATCCTGATCAAGAATATGTATACTTTATGGAGTCGGAGATGCTTCCTTCTGCCTGTTACATACATTTGCACAAAACGATTATTCCTTTTTTACCAATTTTCAGTTTGATACCGGCTTATAAAAAATTTATAAGCTACAAAACAGCATAAAAACAAGTAAGATTTCTCTAGTCGGGACCTCCTGACTAGGAGATACCCTGAATCCAGAATTTAACACATAAACACAAACACTTGGCACTTAATGAGTATTGAGGTAATTAAAAATTAAAAAAAAAATAATTGGCGATTACCAAAAAAAAAAAAATGTACATCGGCGGTGTTCGAACCTGGGACGCACTGCTTCAGATGCACAACTCTTATCGACTGGACCACACTCCCATATAAGTTTAATTATGATATAAAATAACTTAATCTTAAAAAAAATTTTAAGTCAACGCAAACAAAATCCCGCTTTCTTCACAAAAATGATAAATATTAATAATAATTATTGATAATTAAAAAAATAAATATAAATTTCACACTGTTTTATGCGGGATTCGATCCCGAGACCTCCAACTTCAGCTGCACAACTCCTAGCAGTTGGACCACTGCTTCGATACATATTATTGGGATAAAATTCGGTTTTACTATGCAAACAAAAATTCAAAGAAAAACGATTGACAAAATTTTACATTTGTATGTATGCGTGCACATAAACACAGAAATCGCTTGTGCTGCAACTTGGCTCCCACTAAAATTCTTGATTTGCTCTTAAACTAAATGTATGGTCGTTATGAAATTTTCAGGATATATTCAGTGCATCAACATGTATGTACAAACCAATGTGCGGGTCTGTAGTATTTGATTTGCGGTTTTATGGTTTTATCGATATTGGGGGCGATTGGAAACATTTAAATTCTTAGTATGCTCTACGCGAACATAATAAAATAGATTTGGTGACTCTAGCTCTTACGGTTTGGGAGTTATGCTTAAAAAATCGAGTCAAAAAAGCGATAAATATCGATAATAAGAAAACAAAAAGAGTTATCGATATTTTGAAACTTAAACGAAATCTGCAAATTTTATAGTAACAAGTTAGAACGCTCTAGTCGGCACCTCCCGACAAGGAGATACCCTGAACCCAGCATTTTCCACATACACACAATCTCTCGGCACTTAATGAGTATTAAGGTAATTAAAAAATTAAAAAATAAAATAAAATCCTAACTACCGACGAAAAATGAAATATAGCAACACCGGGGCTTTGAACCTGGCACCCACTGCTTCACATGCTCAACTCTTATCGACTGCACAACACTCACATTTTAATTCGCTTATCATAAAACATACGTTAACCATCCTTAAAAAAATTCAAGAAAAAATTCTGCTTTTATTATAAAAATAATAAATATTAATAATAATTGTTGATAATTAAAAAAAACAAGTGAGAAGGCTCTAGTCGGGGCCGCCCGACTAGGAGATACCCTGAACCCTGCGATTTGGTTCCATAAACATTTCAGCTCGTTTACACATACATTCACAAAATCACACATACACACACACACACTTACAAATGCACGACGCACTCACTTTACTCGGTGCGCGTGCACCCAGTACAGAAACGAAATTATTGTTTTCTTCCAAACGAAATGTATGATTGATATGAAATTTTCAGGACTTATTAAGGACATCAAAATCTATGTACATCTATGCATCTATGTACAAACCAATTTGCAGGTCTGTAGTATTTGATTTTCGGTTTTTATGGTTTTATTGGGGGGAGGTATCCAAAACCTAAATGATTCATATTCTTCGTATGCTTTACGCGAACAGAATAAAATAAATTTGGTGTCTCTAGAGCTTATATTTTAGGAGTTATGCTTAAAAAACCGAGTCAAAAAAGCGATATATATCGATATTAAGAAAACGAAAAGGGTTATCGATCTTTTGAAATAAACTTGATCTGCGTATGGTATATACGAACCGAATGAGTCCAAGATCAGCTTTCTAGCTTTTGTAGTCTCTGAAATCGAC
>SCDY01002475.1:0-12687 GCA_004143825.1 Drosophila micromelanica | reverse complement strand
ACCTTATCCTTCATCATCTCCTCGAAATGTCTTCTTATTGTGTTTGAGATGTCTAGATGTCTCCAAGTCTGTATGTATTAAAACCAAGCTAATATACATACATTCAATTGAATTTCACAATCCTTTGAAATTCCCCTGTGTTCATTGAAACCGGCGATGGTCTTTTATGTTTAATAAAATTGTTGCGTGCCAAGCACGCGGGCTTACCTCACATTAAGACAACCGCCCACTTTTCCACAAATTTATATCGTTCAAATTTGTATTATTAAAAGTAAGCTTAGCGTTTATTAAACAGTGTGGTGACTTTTGGTTTGTCAGTTATATTCAAATCTTAATTCAAATCAATGAGGGTCGCAACAACCGGATATGCCTATATCTCAGTTGTTGAGCTTGAGTCACAAACATAGAAAAACTTGTTGGTCACTCCCCCTCCCACCCTCATAATCGCGAAAGCCGATACACGGGAAAGCTTGAATATATATAACCGAGTGTGTTTTTATGTTAAGCATTAAAAAATATAGGATTCTTATTACTGAATAAATGATCACTTGACCACTGTATAGTTGCAATAGATTCTTACTATAATAAAGTACATTTTTTTGTTTAACAGCATCTAGTTATACTAATAGTATAAATTAATGTTATTTTTTAAAATTTCGGTTTTTAGAAATTTGAAATTTGCCGATATTTAAAGGACGTCCAGTTATTTACTTGTGTGAGTGGAGATTCTAGGAAATATGCATGTGTTATCGATTGGAGCTGCCAGATATATCGGTTTTTTCGAATACGGGGGCGGGAGTGGGCGTGGCCAAAAAATGTTTTCTGTGATGTTTGGGGGAGCATACCAGTAATATAAATCCCAAATTTGGTGACCTTAGCTCAAAAACTGTGGGATATATAGCCATATCCGATTTTTAATGGCGAACGCGCTGGGGGGCGTTCTAGTGGGCGCGGCCGGGATATCAAGGTGTCAATCTATCTTTTAAGGAGGTTGCCAGCTATATACACACCAAGTATGGTGGCTCTAGCTTTAAAACTATGGACTTTACCGATTTGCGATTTTAGGTGTTATCGGTTTGACACGGCCCCAGTGGGTGCAGCCCAAAATCCTTAACACTTAACAGATAAAGTATCTGACGCGGGTACACACGAGTATATATCCAAAATTTCAAGTCTCTAGCTTTAATAGCGGCGAAAATAATTGCGTTCATACGGACAGATGGACAGACGGACGGACGGACATTGGTCAAAACTTCGTGAAAGAGTATAAAAACCGCCACAGTCATCAGATCTAAGCCTCATTAAGAATATTTGGCACTTGTTACAAAAAGAAATTTGAAATCTCAACATAGCCTTCCGAGCACCACTAATGGAAGCCTAACCCAAAAAATGGGAAAAAATTACCACCCAGGAATCCTATTACCTGGTGGAAAACATCCGTCGACGCTTATAATCAATCATTCAAGTCATGGGAGGCCCATCCAAGTATTACGGAAACAAATAATTTGGACGATTTCATGCCTTTTTTAACAGTATCCCAATACTTTTTTGAAATTTTTTTTTATGTTAAAATATATTACTCAATGATCTTTAAACAAAATGGTATTACCAAAGACAATATAAATACGCAGATGAGTAACGGAGTACAACTAAATGCTACAAGACAGCTTAATCTTTTGTACAATTAAGAACGAAAACAAAATTGGTACACTTGCGCTCTCAGCGTATAAAGTCAAGTCTGGGTTGCTTTATAACTGCCCAAAAGTCTTGGAAGCGCCGCTCCAATTGTCTGATCTCAATTCCATAGAGAATTTGTGGAGTGAGTTGGACCGCCGTGTGCACAAAACGCTTATGTAATCCATATCGGTGTTAAAGGAACGGCTTGAGGAAGAATGGGTCAAAATTGGACAAGAATACACTATCAAAATTATAAAAAATATGCCAAAACGTCTAGACGATACCATACAAAATAATGGCTATCATACAATATAACAGATTTAAACTTTTCTCTGGATAAAATAGGTATATTATAGTAAAATTATAAATACTATGCCAAAACGTCTGGTCGTGAAATTGTCGCGTTTATACAGACAGAGGGTAAGGTAGATGAACAGGGTTAAATAGATGCTTCCTTTTTCCTATTACATACATTTGCACAAAATAATTATAACCATTTTCAATCGGTTTCCTAAGCAGCAATCATACATATTTATATACACAAATTTACACACAAATGCACGCCGCACTCATTTAACTCGGTAGCTACGCTTGCCCCCATTATGGAAACTAAATCCTTTTTTATACCCTGAACGCATTGAAAATGGGTAAATCAGGGTATTATGGTTTTGTTGAAATGTATGTAACAGGCAGAAAGTAGTCCGAGATAAAGTAAGAAAACCAAAGGATGTTATTGGCTTTAATGAAACGGAGCAAGCTATCGAAAAAAAACGGTGAACTTGTTTTGCGAATTATATATACGAACTGAATTAGAACAATAGCAGCTTTCTAGCTTTTTTAGTTTTCGAGATCGCTGCGACCATACTGACGGACAGACGGACATGGATAAATCAAGAATCAAAAATTTAAGGGGTCGGAGATGCCGCTTTCTGCCTGTTAAATACAATTTCACAAAACCATTATACCCTTTTTCCCATTTTCAATGGGTTCTCCCAGAAATTCAAAGTAAACTGCTTGTTTTTACTAAAACGTTGCAGTCGGGCGTTATCGACTGCGTTATAATTATTCACGGTATAATAAAAAATTAAAAATTACACGATATTTCGGGGACGTTTTAGTAAGCGTGACCGGGACTTAAAGGTCGCAATGTTTGCGTGAGACCATCAGCTATCTACGTACAAAATTTGGTGACTTATGGTGACTTTATGGGAGCAGGAGAAGGTGTGGCCACAAAATGTTATCTGTGATGTTTGGGAGATACCCCAATCCGGTGTTTTATAGCGGCGGTGCTGGGGGGAGCTACCATGGACGTAGCCTGGATAACAAGGTTGCAATCTTTTGTGAAAGTCACCACATATATACATAACTGGTGACTCTAGCTTTAAAATTGTGGACTTTATCGGTTAGCAATTTCAGGTGTTATCGGTTTGCCACGCCCCCAGTGGGCGCAGCCCATTTTCCTTAACACTTGTTCTGACGCGGGACAAACGAGAATGAATGAAAAATGTGAAGTCTCTTTCTTCAATAGCGGCGGAAAGAATTGCGTTCAGACGGAAAGGCGGATGGACGGACAGACGTACAGGAAAAATGACATTGCACAAAACCAATATACGCTTTTCACTTCGTTAACGAGGCTTTTAACAAGTCGACAGAGACGTTCAAGATCAGTGAGGTAGGATTTAACATTAAAGCCATCCAAGATGCCAACATTTGGGTAATCAGGTTTTCTAAGTTTAGCTAATGCACGTGGCAAGTCAAAGGCTGCGCGTAGGAAATTATGGTATTAAGATGTCACGTATACAGTTCAGGAAAAACATACGAGGTAAAAGCGACAGATAGCGGCAAATCGCTAATTCAGAAATCGGTTGCACCCATATGAAAGTCACAAGCTTATGAAGTAGACAACAACAGTGACGCTTCAACGTTGATAGAGCTTTCAGTAGCTCTAGATTTAAACATATAAATTTGTTCGTATATTATACTCACTGTAAGCCCAAGAAGTCTAGAAGTTTCAAAAATTGTGACAGTGATTATGTTTACCTCAGATTTGTTGAACGTGCTTATTTCTGCATGATTTCGCTTTGCGTTTCGGTACTCCTTGTATGTCTCTCCCATCCAAAGCACAGCGCATCCAAAAATAGCTTTCCGCCGATTGGAATTGCGTTTGTGTTTTGCAAGACGTAGGCGATGCGTATATGGTTGACATTTGCGGATTCACTGTAGGTGTCTACAGGTTGTAGGAATAAATCTAAAATATTATATAAATATGTATGTATTTTCAAATTTGCGAACATTATTTAATAAATATACCCACAGGGAAACAACCAATCACCCTGAGGCATTCTAGCACGTATTTCTACACGGCCATATTGAAAATGAAACTTATTTTTGCCACTCATTTCAGCTGAAAGCACAGGCGGTACTAATAGACTCCTCCCACCTGGCTCCTGTCCACATTCCGTTTTACGCTCCTTTCCCACTTTTCTGCTTGGGCACTTTTTTTGAATTATTTCTAGTGTTTGTTTTATTCCAGCAGTGTTGTTGCGAATAACGCAAGTTGCAGTTAAATACAAATTACTATTATTTATATGAATATTTTCCTTATGATCCACGTAAGCTACATACTCTACATCTGATACTTTTTGATAGACCCGTATGCGTATATCTTTGGCCCAGTTGGAAAGAGTGGGATCATCGAAATCTTCATTAAAGATCAACTGGTCGCTACAATCTTGCATTTTGTTTTTCACTATCGTCTTCAATTTTGTGCACTGGTTTTCTAGCTTAACAGGAGTCATAGCTTGTTTGACTCCGTTTCCATTCCCATCAATTTTAAAATTTTAAGTTTTTATTTCTAACTTATATTTATTTAAATACGCCGAACAATTTTATCGAATCATCCTTTTGAAACACATTATTTGTATTCATCGTAAAACCAAATGAGTCGTTTTTTCTGGAATTTTTAACAAAAGTGTAGTTTAAGAAATCATCGTTGATATCCGTTGAAAAAAAAAAGTTTCAACTTCCGGTTCATCTGCGAAAGGGAAAATTATTAACTTGAAAACTATATCGACATAATTATAGACTTAAAGCTTTGTATACGTACAGGGCACAGTTACTCTTAAAGTGCGGTCTTTGGCGTTTAACGTTATATTGTATTCATCAACGGCACATAGGCAACCAACAAAGCTACCAATTAGTAGCAGAAGTATACGCATTTTCGACACAATAACTTTTGTTTTAAGAAAAGCTTTTTCAGTCGAACTGGTTGCTTAAAAACTGTTTTTAAATCGAACGACTTAAACTCACAGCAGCTTAAGATAAGATGTGCCTTTGCTGTCAAAACTGAGGAATAACAATCGCATTGAGTAATCACTCCGAGATTTAATAAATTGGTTTGCAAATGCAAATTCAAACGCAGGCAAATTTACCTTAGGATGCAAGAACAAATTTCTGAAAAAATCCACAGTTTGTATAGAAAATGATTTTCCACACATTTTATACTCGTTCACGAGGTGAAAAGAGTATATTGGTTTTGTGCAATGTCCGTTTTGATGTCCGTCTGTACGTACGAACGCAATTTTTTTCGCCGCTGTTGAAGCAATAGACTTGAAATTTTGGCTATCGTATGTACTCGCATACCGATAACACCTAATATTGCTAATCGGTAAAGTTCACAATTTTAAAACTAGAGTCTCTCACAATTTTTAAAGCTAATGTCATCCACCCCCTACACAAAAGAAATTATAAAGTATCGAAATCTTCCAAAATAACAATAATAATTAAAAACGGAAACGAGTAAAAAACAGTCGGCAAAGCCTTACTTCACCGTTATTACTTTTTTCATTTTGTGTTTGCAACCTGACTCCAAAAATATTTTGAGTAAAAGCATGCGGCCTAAAGGTCACATGGTCATTCAGATTGCGTTATCTCTGAAAGAGTATTTGCAAACCAAAAACAATATAAATACTAGATGAATAATGTTAAACATAGAAACCAGCTTGATTTTTCAAATTTGAGTAAGTAAAGGAAATCGGTAGCCAGGATCTTTGTGATACTTGGCATTGGGTATTTGTCGGAAACAGTCTTGAGATTCAGTTTCCTAAAGAGTATCACCTTGACTTCTTAAATGACAAAATCCTTTATACCCCTCGGATAGGGGTATAGCTTAAGTAGGCCACAACGGCCGTGCTATAAGGCAGCGCCTTGTTATAGTCGGCAAAAGCCTTCTTGTTTCGATGAAGTGATGGCAGTAAATCTGCCCTCATTGCATGAGGTGCCTCGATCTTCTTGTTCTTTGTGTGATTGACGTTTACATATTTGTGGTACTGCAACGCTTTCGAAGTCACACCAACATTTAGTATGCCTTTTTTTAGGCGTAAAAACGCTCCCACCTGCTTTATCAGGCCTAACCTTATAATTCCACCAAACGTGGATAAAGAATCTAAGAAAAACAAGTGAGAAGGCTCTAGTCGGGGCCGCCCGAAAAAAGCTAGGAATAAGAGTTCCTGGTATGTGCGAATTTTTAATTTAAAAAAACAATTACGTTGCAAAATATCTGTCACAGGTGATGCTGAAATCAAATCTGTTTTGTTTTCCGCTGAAATTGGTAATAGCTGTTCATCGAATTATACATATACACAAGATGTAAGCAAAAGCGCCACGTTGAACTTTGAGCTTGAAACTAATTTGCAATCGAAGAGTGATATGGTTAAAGTTTTAAGCATCATCAAAACCAATAAACAAATAACAACGAAAATATCTGATTATAAGTTTGATCAATATGGGCGTGGCACAAAACAAGTTATACCAGAAACTTTCGTTGCAAAGCCAATGACTTGTAATACACAAGAAGCTAAGAGCATATATGATGAAGAGCTTAAATGTATACTCGCAGAATCAGAACCAAATACCAAGGAAAAAAGCTGCAGTGAGAGCATAATTTTCGCAGAAAATTTTAATGATCCGAAATTGGACAAATGGGCTCATGTACTCACGAGTAAAAACACATTATGCTGAATTCGTGGCTTATATGAAAAGTGAAACAAACTGCTATTTAAAGGATAGCAAGCTGCATTTAGTAGCCACTTTTTCAAGTCAGCAAACCGGTAGTTTTAGCTTGGAAAATTGTACATATCGAAATAATCAAAATAAATTAATAAATCGAAAAAATGATTTTTTGTGCGGACCGTATCGGATTTTTCCTGGAAAACCACCTGTGCACTCAGCAGCACTAAATGATAAGGGAAAATTAAATTTTCTGTATGGTCAGATCGAAATTCGTGCTAAGATGCCAAAAGGCGATTGGTTGTTTCCCTGTAAGTACAAAAAAATAACTATTGCTACCCTCGCAACTAAAATTTTCTCATAAACAATATAATTGAATCAAACGAGTATAAATGATGCATAAATATGTATACGGGAGTAAGCGAGATAAGAATATGGATTTGTTGCCGTCCGTGTGTTTAAGGCATGAATTTAACCAAAGTAGGTAGTGTTCTACAACTTGCCTTGCTCAACTTCGCTTAGTTTAGCTTGCAAAAGCAAGTATTGAATTCATGAATGAATGTTAGTTCGAATTCATATCTGATTTTATGAGTTACTTCAAAAAATGTTTCGTGGGTAAATTCATAGGTAATTTCATAAATAATTTCAATACTTTGTTGATTGAAATTATCGATTTGTGATTTTAGTTGTTATCGGTTTGCCACGCTCCCACTGGGCGTGGGGTTTGTTAAATCGTATCTTTATTTGGCTCACAATCCTAGAGAGTAAATGCGTAAGGGTGATGTTTGCGTTGTAAGGGTCAAGCGATCGCGGCAATTCGCCCACTGACACAACAGAGCTAAGGTTTGCTTTCAGTACTCTTAGCACTGAGGGAGATATTTGTTTAAGAGTGGTGGACGTTTCTAATTGTGCTTCAAAACCTAATTAATTATTTTTTTTTGCATTTTATATTTTAATATAATTTGTGTACCCTGAAACGATATTAAATAAAATATG
This sequence comes from Drosophila micromelanica, assembly GCA_004143825.1. Taxonomy (NCBI): domain Eukaryota; kingdom Metazoa; phylum Arthropoda; class Insecta; order Diptera; family Drosophilidae; genus Drosophila; species Drosophila micromelanica. The sequence continues at coordinate 5,007 of SCDY01002475.1, read as the reverse complement.
TAACAGGCAGACTCAAGTATATCCGACCCCCTAAAGTATATATATTTTTGATCAGCATCACTTGCTGAGTCGATTTAGCCATGTTCATTCGTATTTTCTTGCTGTGTGCTGTCGGGATAGAATGCCATCAAAACCTCGCCAGAGCTTGTCGTAAAAGGCGACTAATATGCATAGAATAAGATCACCTAATTCATCTGATCTTTTTGATGCGACCCCTTGGAAATGTGCTGTGGTTTAATACTCAATTACGGGAAAAAATTAACTCGTAACTTAAAAAGGTGAAGCTTAGGGTAGGTCTCGCCTTGTTGCCTGTTCAACAAGCATTTGGCGCCAAGAGTATACTAAAATTTTAGAATCTTTGAGGAGCGCTGGCCGACACTTTGATTTGAGTTGATGTTTTTACCTTTTTATGCACTATTTAATAAATATATATGTATATTTATGTAATTACGTGTACAGTGATAGTAAACCTTTACGGGTTATGTTAAATAAATCTTGGATTTTAGAGATAACGATTTTGCGGTACGCCCACTGTAGGCAAAATCGATAAAAGGTAAATATTTACACAATTTTAAAGTTTAAGTAAAAATTCGCCAAAGATTGCGATTTTAATAAATTGGTCACGCCCAAGAGAATGGGCCCCATTCACCGCCACGAATCGCAAAGTACCACCGGGGGTCGTCGCCGCTCTTTAAAGGAGGTGACCAGTTTTCTACCCTCCTGTAGGAGATATAGACAGGGGCAGGGCGAAGTGCTCTGGGGGGCGTCTTAGTGGGCGTGGCCGGAGTATCAAGGTCTCGTTCTTTTGGGGACGTCACCAGCTATCTACATACGTATACATATATATGGTGCCTCTATCTTAAAAATTGAGGTATATATACACGTTTTATCGATTTCTGCGTCAGGTACAACGATTTTTGGGATTACGGGGGCGGGAAGGGGTGTAGCCAAAAATTGTTGTGTGATGTTTGGGGGAGCATTCCTGTTGAGTGTCAAGCACGCTGGTTTTCCTCACGTTAATAGAACCGCCCACTTTTCCACAAATTTATATCGTTCAAATTTGTAATATTAGTAAAAAAAAAAGTAAGCTTAGAGTTTATTAAAGGGTGTGGTGACCGTCAGGTTTCCAATGCAACTCACCAACTGTCATTTATCGATACAAACATATATATACTTATTCTATCGATTAAAGTTGATATGCAACATAAAAAAATTAAAGTTAAATGGCAAGCCTGATCATGGGTTCAGGACCACAGTGTTGAAACGCACTTTTGGTTTGTCAGTTATTTTCAAATCCTAATTCAAATCAATGCGGGTCGCAACATTCCGCCCACCGTAAAACTACCCCGCAGTTTTACCCAAAACATCAAGAATAGCTAGCTTAGATATAGGTCGCTTCAGAATACCCGTTTCTGTTTGTACTTCGGCAATTTTGGGTTGCCTGTCTTTAGCTCCTAAAGGTTGGATAACCACGCCCTTTTTCCAGCTTCCTCTGGCTGATTGATTCCCGCCTTCGCCAGGTGTCTGTGTTGAATTCATTGTGCCTAGTAGGAAATGATTGGGTGTCCGTGGTTCCGGCTTATCAACAATTACTGGCACATGCGTTAGCGGTTTACTATTTATAATGTTCTCCGTTTCTATTATTAGCACGCGCTTCGTTGTTTGAACTAAGCGCTCCCAGCATCCGCCTGAGCTGGGATTCCCTGGACAATTAAATTCCCATTTAATGTCTTTTCCTGCTAACTCTGTTTTTATATGTTCCCAGTCAAATATATCTTTTGTCTTCCTTGTCAGATTTTATGACGCTAGGAATACCTCTTCTGTTTACAAAGTTTATGACCATGAGACATGCGTCGGAGGACAAGTCTTCTGATAGCTCCAAATGAATAGCTCTGACTGTCAAACAGGTGAATAAGGCTACCCAGCGTTTTTCATGCCGACAACCAACAGTAATAAGTTCGGGTCCAAAATAGTCAAGTCCGGTAAAGGACGATTATATGGCGTGACTCGATCCAGTGGCAGTTGTCACATCAATGTTGGAACTGGTTTCGCGCTCAGATTTTTGCAGAATTGACACGATGCTTTAGCGCGCTTAACAATGCATGGTAAGTCGATCCCCAAAATTTACGTCGTATTTCATTAACGATTAACTCGTTGATGATATATTTCGTGGTGGTATTAAACAATCAAATTGGTCAGTCCGTGCCCTTTTGGTAGTATCACGGGCTGCCGTGCTCTTTTAGGCAATATAGTGGCATAATCAAGCCTCCCATGCATTACGAGTACACCATGCTCTTTTAGTTTAGGTGACAATGCGAATATTGTACTGCCTTTCGATACTACGCCGTTTTGTTGCAGATCGCTATTTTCTTCTGTAAACGACTGCGACTGAGCCAGTCTGCACAATGTTTGTTCCGCCTGACGCAACTCCACAAATGGCACTTCACCTATTGTTGACGGTTTTACGCCAATCCGCTGAGTCCTCTATAGAATGTGTCCGTTTTGTCTGACAAGGCCATAGCTATTCTTAAAACATTTGGAAATTAAGTGCTCGGGTCCATATTGTCTGCGGTTGGTTTGCTCCTAACTTGTTTTGGTAGCCTTGTAAACTGAATTTAGCTGTGTTGGCGCCAGTCATTTTCATTTGTTGATTCCAAAATCTCGCTTACACGGTGTGCTACAAACTGTTTGTATTGTCGATGGTCAGAACAAATCCATGAGAGCACTGTTCGCGAGTCAGACCACATTACTGACCGCTTTACTCGTATGTCGTGACTTTCCAATATACAAGTCCTTAAACGGGTGCCTAGAACATCTGCTTGCAGTTCCAATCTCGGCACCGACAACAGCTTCAGTGGTGCATATCTAGTCTTGCCAGCAATAAACGATACCTCAATCTCAGTTCCATTAATGATTCGCCAATACGAAACAGCCGCAAATGCTTGTTCGCTGGCATCAACGAAAACGTGAAGCTCAATATTTGTTTCTGGCAACAAAAAACTTGATGGGTAACATCGCGCCATTTTAAAGTACTTTACCTTGTCTAGCTGTCTTAGCCACTGTACAAATCGGTCAAACAGCTTGTCTGGTATTGGATCGGTCCAACATATACCTGTCCGCCATACGTCTTAGACCAATATTTTGCCGCATATCATTAGGTCAGTAAGCATACCAAACGGGTCATAGACAGACATTACCAGACTGAGTAGTTGCCTTTTTGTTGGCCGTTTCACTCCTTTGACGATTTCCTTGTCAACGCGATTCATTATCAGGTCGAAGACAAAATCATCCTCTTGACTTTTCTAGAACAAGCCTAATATTTTTTCCACTGCTTTGCTATCTAACTATACTGTAGCTTGTATATCTCGCTCATATTCATTTAGGCTATGCTGAACTTTAACCGAGTAAGAAACAAAGCCTCTTAATTCAAAATGAGCCAGGCTGTGTATTTGCTTGATTTCCTTGCTGATGGCGTAAGCAGTTTGTTCCGAATCAAAACTTTGTGGCAAATAAAGTCGTCGACATAGTGATTCGATTCGATTGCTTTTATAACCTCGTCTGTAAAGACAGTGGCATTTTCCGCATTTATATTTTTGAAGTATTGGGCGCAACAGGGGGAACATGCAGCTCCGAAGATCATAACCTGCATCTTGTAAGTCTCGACCTTATCCATACTGCTGCCATGTCGCCATAGAAATCGCTATGTTATGTTGTTGTTTCCAGTTATGATGTTGTTTCCGCTAATAGTTTCCGAGCTCGAATTACATCACTCGTTTCCAAAGATTGTAATGGTAGTTCCATGCTAGGGACTGAATTGCCTGTTAGTTTCAACCATCTATTGTTGCTATCTGCTGCCCGAATCCTAATTTGGTATTTCTTTGACGCGACATCTTTGGTATGACTGCCGATCCAGTTTAACGACAGCTTCTCTTTTGGACCGTTTATACCAATGCTCTTAGAAATCTCTGCATTCATCAATGTCGCGGACGACCCTTCGTCTACGAATGCGAATGTTTCTACTATTGATACATTTGGTCCAATGACCTTAACCGGCAGGACCTTAAATAACAACTTCGAAGTTCCTGCACTGATAGTATTGACATTAACTACATCTTCAGTTGTCCCCTGGTTGTTATCAACATTTGGCTTGATCTTATTTATTACTCCACACTCTCGCTTCCTTTTGCAAAAATTCAAATTATACCCATTGCGCAGACCTCTATAACACAAATATGATTTCATAGCCAATGTCGACCTGTTCTCGATGTTTGTCTGTGCTAACAACTCGCACAACATGTGGTTTCCTTTGCAGCGAGGGCATCTATCGTGTGTCTTTGTTCCAGCATTTGATCAGCATTCCTGCAACTTCATCTTTTGCTTCTTCCTTTAAGCTTTTCTGCAACCTCAACAAATTTTCTAGGTTAGTGTAACCAAAGGCAGCAGTAGTTTCCCTATACATACTGCTAAAGACAGGCCAATCCTCGGCTTGACCATTGAATAAAGGCAAGACAATCATTTTACTTGCACCCCAATATCTATTCATGTTAACATTATTGCTACCTAGCTCATTGTAACAAGGTCTACCAATTGCGTTACAACATCTTAGCCCCGTGGCACTAAAATCAGACTCATCCTGTATGAAATTAATACTTATGTTGACGTCTCCTGCCGTCTTCCTGTCCGCCCCGAGAGTCTTAGATCCGCCAGTAACTGTAACGCTTGCTTCGTGAGCGCCTGCATGATAAGCGCCACTCGTTAGCCCCAGACTAATGCCAGTGCCAATCGTGCCATACTGTGCATGTGTGCTGCCCGCTCTAAATCCGCCAGTGCCGCCCAGTAGGTCACGGGAACCATGTGTATCGTTGAACTCCTTTTCACGCGTTGCGTGCATTGCATAACTCAATTCCTTTTTGACCTTATCCTTCATCATCTCCTCGAAATGTCTTCTTATTGTGTTTGAGATGTCTAGATGTCTCCAAGTCTGTATGTATTAAAACCAAGCTAATA
>SCDY01002474.1:0-25800 GCA_004143825.1 Drosophila micromelanica | reverse complement strand
TTTAGATCATCTCCTCTATCTGTCCCTGAGGATACTTATCATCCTACTCTTGAGGTTGCACTATTCGTCTGTAAATCTCAACACTTACATTCGACAAGGCCTAATATGCCCCGACGTTGCTTTCGTAAAGGAAACTTTACATTGCTTAATAACCTTATTTCTTCAACTGATTGGTCTTTTTTATATAACGCGGTTAATATAGATAAGGCTATTAAATTCTTTAATAAAACACTTTGTGATGTGCGTATTCCCAATTACATCCCTTTCCCTGATTCTCATAAACCTCCCTTAAATCTAACTGTCTTAAAATGTTTAAAAAGTCTAGCGCGATTTTTGACTTGTCAAAATACTCCATAGCCAAGTCAAACTTTTTTATTTACAATTCACAGTGCTATGATAATTATCGAACTCGCTGCAAAATGCAATTCGCTCGAAATCCTAAACTATTTTACAGTTTTGTAAATTCAAAGCGTAAATCTTCTCCACCGCCTTCCTCATTTTTTCTTGGGATAGAAAAAGCCAGTAATGATTTTGTGGCTTCTGATCTTTTTGCTAATTTCTTCCAGTCAACTTATTCCTCTGTCTCCCCTACTAATATATCTTATCCTTATCACCTTGTTTCCTCAAATTCTATCTTTGCGCCTATCATTTCCCATACCGCTCTTCTTGCTGCCACTAACTCCTGGGCCGGACAACATCCCTAGTTGTCTGATCAAAGAGTGTAGTGGGACTCTTCTTCGCCCATTGTTGAAGCTTTTTAATCTTTCTCTTGAATCGCTGTTTTTCCGACCCTTTGGAAAGAATCTTTCATTATTCCTCTCCACAAAAAAGGTGGGAGGTCTAATATATCAAATTATAAAGGCATTGCTAACCTGTCTGCAACCCCTAAATTATTTGAAAAAAGAATTACTTTGAAGCATTTCTACAAATCAATTATTTCCCCTTTGAAGCATGGTTTTGTTAGGAGTCGGTCAACTTCGACCAAATTGCTTGAATTTACCTCGCTGGTACATGATGCTTTTCTAACGGAAAAGTAAACTAATGTCATTTACACTGACTTCGCCAAAGCATTTGACTCTGTAGAACTTAAAGAGTTCTACTTAGATCTAATACCTCTAAGGAGGCTTATGTCACTTCAGGTGTACCCCAGGGTAGTCATCTAGGACCTCTACTACTTACTCTTATTATTAGTTATATTATTCCTATAGCAATTCTGTGCTTCACACTCCTTTACAAGACGATTTGAACTCTATGCAACTTTGTTGTTCGACCAATCAGCTGCAATTCAGTAGTTATAGGCCACATTCTGTTAGCTATACAATTGACAATTACCCATTGCAACGGATGGTTACGGTAAGGGACCTCGTAGTTCTCTTTGACTCAAAGCTGAGCTTCAATATGCACAAAAAAAACCACCATTATAAACGGGGCTAAGGGTGTACTTGGGTTTATTAAACTTTTGGCGAAGGAATTCAACGATCCCTTCACTACAAAACTTTTTTATACCTTACTTGTACGCCCAATCGTGGAATACTGCTCTTGTATCTGGTGTCCGCAATACAAGATCCACCAAGATAGAATTAAGTCTGTTCAGAAGCAATTTCTGCTCTTTGCCTTACGTAGTTTAAACTGGGATCCCAATCTTCGTCGCCCATCGTACTCCAGCAGACTCTTACTTATTAATCCGTCGCTAACCAACCGTAGGACAATCCTTGGGGTTGTCTTCCTACATAAGTTGATACAGATTCCTCGTTCCTTTTAGGTCGAATGAATCTCTGTACCCTCTAGACCTACTAGAAACTATTACCCGTTATTCTTGCCTACATGTACAACCGACTACGCTTTGCACAATTTGTTTTGTGTCTTATGCATGCAATTTAATAGGCTTTACCACGTGTTCTCCTCAGATCTGCCTCTTCCCCTAACAAAATCATTGCTTTCAGGATATCTCCGGGAAATCACTGTCCGCCCTCAGCTATGAGCAGGGGCATAGCTTGCCGGACGGGCTAAATATCTCCCCCATCGGGCCAGTGATTTTCCATCTCTGCCTCTTTCTTTTCTTTTATCAATCAAATACTAATTATTGTTATTATTAAGACTATTCTTTCACTCTTCCCGAAAATGTTGTTTATAATCTAAATTAGATTTTAATTTATAAATATAGTTTTACAACTAACGCTTTCCTATCAAGATGTGGGATTTAATAACATCACTAACAACATATAGCTGTGACCAGGGGCATAACTGGCCCAAAAGGCAACTAAAATACCCCCATCGTGTTGGTAATGTTATTATAATTGATATATCAATGTATATAATTCTGTTAGGCTTTTATCATTTAATACCTTTTGTGCTTTTGTTGACACTCGTTTTATCGTCTTTTTATTTTAATAAATAAATAAAATAATAAATAAATAAACAAATAAATTAATAAATGCTGGGTTCAGTATATGAACTAGTCGGGTGACCCCGACTAGAGCCTTCTCATTTGTTATTATACCCCGAACCCATTGAAAATGGGTAAAAAGGGGTATAATGTTTTTGTGCAAATGTATGTAACAGGCAGAAGGAAGCATCTCCGCTCCATAAAATATATATATTCTCGATCTGTCTGTCTGTCTGTCTGTATGTCTGTATGAACGCGTCGATTTCAGAGACCACAAAAGCTGATCTTGGTTTTAATCGGTTCGTATATACCATACGTAGATCAAGTTTATTTCAAAAGATCGATAACTCATTCCGTTTTCTTATTATCGATATTTATCGCTTTTTTTACTCGGTTTTTTAAGTAAATCTCCTAAACTATAAGTGCTAGAGACACCAAATTTTATTCTGTTCGCGTAAAGCATACGAAGAACATAAATCATTTAGGTTTTGGATGCCTCCCCCCAATCGCCCCCAATATCGATAGAACCATAAAAACCGCAAATCAAATACTACAGTCCTGCAAATTGGTTTGTACATAGATTTTGATGCCCCTTATAAGTCCTCAAAATTTTATAACGATCATACATTTCGCAAAATGTTGCCTAGCGCTTTTCTTAAATTTTTTTTTTTCATAGTAAAACTGAAATTTATTGTAAGAATATTAATAGAAGCAGTGGCGCAGCTGTTAGGAGTTGTGCAATGCTCATTAAGTGCCGAGAGTTTGTGTATGTGTTAATTTCTGGGTTCAGGGTATCTCCTAGTCGGGAGGTCCCGACTAGAGCAATCTTATTTGTTTTATTAGAATATAAATCTTTGACTGGAAATTGTGAAAAAAAAAATTTCCTCTTTTAAGTTAACATTTGAAATTATTCATTTTTATTTTCACAAATTTCTTTACAGCGCTATTGCTAACGACTTTGTACACATTGGGCTTATATATTTTTTCACGCATTTTAATTTTTACATCTGCGCAGAATTTTTCTTGTCTTTTTGATGATCTTGTTTTGACCAACAGTATATTTCTGTTAATTTTAATTAAGTCTTCCACATTTATGCGAGATAAAGCATCTGCAATATGGTTGTCTAGTCTCATTCTTGTCAGCTTTGATGTTGGATTTTTCATTGAAAATTAATATACTAATGGTCTATGGTCTGTTTTTACTAAAAAATGCCTTCCATAAATATAGAGTCTGAAAAGTTGTATTGCCCAGTGTATTCTGATAATTCCTGTTCTGTAGTCGATTTATTACTTTCTCCCTGTGTGAAGGATCTCGATGCATATGCAATTGGTTGTTGTTGCGCACCGTTGCAGTCTTGTGATAGTACATGCATGTTTACTAACAACTGTGGTTATGCAAAATTCTTTGCTAAAATCGGGGTACTGAAGTAATGTTGGCTTCGTTAACGCATTTTTAAGATATTTAAATGATTCTTCACATTCCTTAGTCCATTTAAATATGAAATTTTTCTTGCATAGTCTTGTCAAATGACGTGAGTATTGTGCGATAATCTTCTATAATAGTTACAAAAAGCGACAAAACGTCGTGCACTATCCGCATCTGAGGGGGTTGGATAGTTTTTAATTACATTATACTTTTTTTCATCCGAAATGATGCCAAGATCTGTACATTTATGGCCGAGGAATGTTACATCGTGCATAAAGAATAAACTTTTCTCTGGGTTTAGTTTAAGGTTGTGTTTTCTGCAAAGTTCAAATATTTTTGAACTTGTGTTATTCGGAACAGCCCATAACAACTAAATCATCCATGTAAAGAAATGCTTGCGTAGGTTCTAGACCAGAAAAAGCAAGTTTCATCATTCTCATAAATGATTTTGGGGCTACTTTTAAGCCATAGCGTAATCACGTGAAACAATATGAGCCAGTGCTCGTGGAAAATTATGTTATATTTCTATATTTATTTTCTAGTTCATTTGGTGAAAACCAGACATAAGGTCCAAACACGAAAATTTTTTTCCTCTTCCTAGTTGATCTAGTATTTCCATTATTCTAGGTAATGGGTATTTATCTGCTTTGTTTTTTTTTTACTGCTACTAAACGCCATTGTTATACTTGTACACGAAGAGAAACTAGTGTATTGGGTTTGTGCAATGTCCGTCATGCTGTCCGTCTGTCCGTCCGGATGAACGCAACTTTTTTCGGCGCTATTGAAGATAGAGACTTCTTCAGACAAAGTCTTAAGACTTATGTGCCACGCCTACTGGGAGGCTGGCAATACGTTAACATGTCGATACACCTCAAATCGCAAATCGATAAAAAGTGAATATTTCCCACAGTTTTAAAGATAGAGCCAAATTTGGTATGTAGATAGCTGGTGACCTCCCCCAAGATTGCACCCTTGGCCCGCCCTAAAAAATTTGAAATGCTTATATCTCTCTAGTTTTTGAGCTAGGGTCACCAAATTTGGGATTTAAATTACTGGAATGCTCTCCCAAACACCACAAACTTTTTTTTTGGCCACGCTTACTCCCGGCTCTGTATTCGCACAAACCGATATATCTGGAAGCTCCAATCGGTAACACACACAATTTTGGTATGTAGATGGCTGGTGACCTCCTCTAAAAATTGAGACCTTGATATCCCGGTTATGCCCACTAGAACGCCCCCACCGCCCGCCCCACCGCAAAAGCCTATATCTCCTACATCTCACAGTTTTTAAGCTAGAGCTACCAAATGTAGAGGGTAGATAACTTCTCATCGCTTTTAAGATCGGCACAAAATTTTGGCGACAAACGCCCCATTCCCACCCACACCATCACCTCTACCCTCATTCTCACCCGCCCCCACACAAATTACGAAATACCGAAAATTTTCAAAATAATAATAATAATTAAGAATGTGAACGAGTATAACACAGACGGTAACGCCCGACTGCAACGTTCATACTTGCTTTATTTTTGGACACCGGTGCTGACAGCACAGTACTCAGTGGCAGGCTGCGCAGTACTCAGGCTGCGCAGTACTCAGTGGCAGCGCTGCCTTTTGTATATAAGTAGTTTTATATATAACATATAAAATAAAAATATATATAGCCTTTATGCCCTCTAGTATTCGGAACTGCTTTATGAGCGCAGAAATACAGCGGTGCCTACTCGATTTTGGTTCGGCAAGGTCTGCTTTTGTAAGCGCTTACCACTGTATAACCTTGTGTCGGAACTCTGCAAAGTAATGCAGAAGTAACCGTTTAGCGCCGATTCACGGGTAACGCCTACTCTGCGCTGCAGCCTTGCATTTGCATGGCTTTAACCTTGCAAGCAACTAACTTTTTGTTAGCTAAATAAAATATTCACAAAATTTGCTTATTTGGCTTAGTTTTAATTAATATTTTTTTCACTTATTTTTATTGTACATTGAATTTTTTTCATATGCAAATTGCATTAAAAAATAGGTTGGAGTTGCATTGCGTTCCGCAGCTGCTGTGTCTTGCTGACTTTCAGGAATCGATTCTGAAACAAATAACAATTGCATTAATAAGACAAGTTTTATAAATAATTACGTACAAACCAATGCACAAAGGCGCAAAATATACAAACGGATAATAACGAATTAACCATTCGCTTTGTTATTGTATATTTTGTCTTCTTTGGCACGCTTTCTCAACACCAAAAATGTCCAGAGAGTCTGACGTTCTTGCTCTCTCTTTGCTTACGCTCAATGCGCTCACTTAGCGGTTCCGACTGCATTACTTTGAATCATGTAAGTCCCTACATTGTCATAGGAGAAACAGAGGAATGTGTATGTGTGTTTTCGGGTATTTCGCAATAATACTAATTTCATTATTATGGAAATATTGCTTCAGCTACTAATTGAGCGGTGATTGGTTGTTTGCATTTTGTAGTTTTAAAAGAACCGTTTTAGCGGGGCGACAGTGTTCTGTCGCTGTCGTCGAGTGTGGTTCGGTGGAAGACACGCACAAAAATTCTGCGTCTCGAGTTAGTAGTAGTTAGGACTCGAGTGTGACCGAAACTCGCTGCGCTAACAAGATGAATCCAGAAAATAATAGTAATCCGACATCAGAAATGGGATCTGGCCCTTCACCTACAATATTAGATGATCCATGGCGTACCATCATGGAATTGCAGAATAAAAATTTAATTGAACTTGTGCGGGCTCTACAAACAACGGCATCTGACGCAGGGCAGAGCAAATCGGTGCAACTGCCGAAATTCAACCCAGATATAGCAGGCGCCAACGCTTTATCGTGGTGTACTACCGTAGAGATTATTCTACAAGAAAATTCATTGAAAGGCAGTGCGCTGGCCGTAGCCCTAAGTTCAGCTTTAGGGGAAAACGCTTCACAATGGCTTTCTCACATGTATTACGCAGATACCACCTGGAACGAGTTTAAAGAACTGTTCATAAAGCGTTTCGACACTATAGAAACAACAGCTGCCATGTTTCTAAATATGTTGTCAAGTCGTAACTGCAACTTTATTTTATCTGTTCCCTCAAAATCAGTATCAATGTCGGCTGGCTCATTGCCGGTACATAGATTAAATATTTTACTTCTTTAAAGCTTAAATTGATTTTTTTTCCCGGTTAAATGTTTTGTTCTTGTCAGCTTCCTGCCTTGTACACTGGGTGGATATGTGACCCAACTCCCCGCACTTGTAGCAAGTTACACTTGGTTTTTCACGATGATGAACATCTTGCCTGCCATGTCGTTCCTTGCCATTTGTAATAGGGTTTCGTTGCGTCCTGAGTCGGCAATCAATCATTTTATGGCCCAATTTGCCGCAAAAATGACACTCTATCTGATTGTTTATTTCTTTTTGGATGAATGTCCGTTGGTTGCTCCATAGGTCTACATTTTCTCTTAGCAAAAGTGAACGCTTTCAGTTCGGACTGCAACTCGATGCTGTTTCGAACATTTGATGTAAAGTTTAAATGCTGCAAGCGAGCATCAAAACTTGCCAGCAACGCAAGAGTCACAGACACAGCGATTTATAATGTTTTTATTTGGCGCCATTTCGCCGATAGTTCTGTAGCCATGCGGCTTGCGTGGACTGCAAGATTCTCGGCGTCGGTCGGTCGACTTGACAACAATATATAGAAACATGGCAGCTGGTGTTTCTATAGTGTCGAAACGCTGTATGAACAGTTCTTTAAACTCGTTCCAGGTGATATCTGCGTAACACATGTGAGAAAGCCATTGTGAAGCGCTTCCATCTAATGCTGAACTTAGGGCCACGACCAGCGCACTGCATTTCAATGCATTTTCTTGTAGAATAATCTCTACGGTAGTACACCACGATGAAGCGATGGCAAACTGCTCAGATTCTTTTATAACAGGTATTCAATGTACTAAAGTTAAATTTGGTGAAATGAAAATTAGAATAATTCGGACTTCGAAACGCACCTTCTGTCTTTAAACGATTAGTTATACAAGCTTTAAGAGACCTAGCAAACACGTATGTCAGTGTCTTTATGGGCGAAATAATGGTAACTGCTTCGCCAAAAATTGAAGCGCTAGAAAGATTACAGATTGTGTTAAGTGTTCTTACGGAGGTTGGATTTTCATTTAACATTACAAAGTGTTCCTTCTTAAAGTATTCTGTCCAATTTTTAGGCAAAGAAAATTAAAGCATTAACTGCTCTTCCGCCTCCTTAGTCAGTTACATCACTAAGACAATTTATTGGGTTAGCATCGTATTTCAGGCAGTTTATTAAGGGATTTTCACAGTTGATGAAACCCTTATATTTCTTAACTTCAGAAAAAAATAAATGTTGTTGGAAACAGAACATGAGCAGATACGGAAGAACGTCATTTATATACTCACTGATAAACCAGTACTTGTTATCTTCGACGCAAATTATGAAATTAAATTACATGCAGATGCAAGCTGCATTGGCTACGGTGAAATTTTATTACATAAAATTAACAGCAAACCTCATGTAGGAGAATATTATAGCAAAACTACTTTCCCTGCAGAGTCAAGATACCACTCATATGAGAGACAGTATGGACAGCCTGAAAGGCTGATAAGGAAAGTTGAAAAAATTTGTCATAATGCAAGCACGAGTGCAAAACAAATGTTTTGATCATGGCGTGTGGCGCATAAGATGATGTAATGAGAAATTAGTTGGGTTTATGAATAACATAGAAAGCTAAATTAAGTTAAAGATGAATTTTATGTAAGTTTAAGTATGAAACTAAAAGTTGAAGATTAAATTTTGTTTAAAACCATTTGTTTAGAATAAAACAAAGAAAGATAAGCTGAAATTGTAGTTTTCTTTACACGAGGACGTGTAATGGTCAGGATGGCCGTGTCGGTGTGTACGTTTGAGAGTGTGTATGTGTGTTTTCGGGTATTTCGCAATAATACTAATTTCATCATGATGAAAATATTGCATCAGCTACTAATTGAGCGGTGATTGGTTGTTTGCATTTTGTAGTTATAGAAGAACCGTTTTAGCGGGGCGACAGTGTTCTGTCGCTGTTGTCGAGTGTGGTTCGGTGGAAGACGCGCGCAAGAATTGTGCGTCTCGAGTTAGTAGTAGTTAGAACTCGAGTGCGACCGATATATGCGCCTAATAGTTTTAACTTTATTAACGTTTAAAGTTAGAGGTATGCACTGCATACTTTAAGCTGTGAGCCACTGTATATATCTTATAATAGCGGTCACTGCATGGAACACATGCTGACGCGGCTTGTATGTCGAGACTCTTGTGGCTGATCATATTTCGGGGTACTTGAACTGTACTTATGACTTATCATTATGCAACTAAACTTAGTGCCGCTGCATTCTGGTATTTATGTGTATTGGAATATACGAAATATATGCTGGACACAGTACTAAGCTCAGTGAGCTCTCGATATGTGCATACCACATTATGAAGGATAGAAACATCTGAGAACTCGAGCATTTCTTCAACTGGCATTGGAGGCAAATTATTATCTTTGAAATTTTGGCTTATTAATTCTTATTGTTCCTAACTTAAAATTATGGAATTTATAATGGTAAGCCTATCCTTCTTTACTTAACCTCAGCTGGTTTTGGAATTTAATTCCAATTTCATTACTAAGGGAACTATCCATTGTGATAGAATTGGTGAGATCGTTTAGTACCTGTGTTAACTTATTTATTCTGTGTTCTGTGCTAGCTGTGTTAATTTACATATTTATTCTGTGCTCTAACTGTTTATTATACCCTGAACCCATTGAAAATGGGTAAAAAAGGGTATAATGGTTTTGTGCAATTGTATGTAACAGGCAGAAGGAAGCATCTCCGACCCCATAAAGTGTATATATTCTTGATCGAGCCGAGTCGATTTAGCCATGTCTGTCTGTCTATCTGTCTGTCTGTCCGTCTGTCTGAATGAACGCGTCGATTTCAGAGACTACAAAAGCTAGAAAGCTGATCTTGGACTCATTCGGTTCGTATATACCATACGCAGATCAAGTTTATTTCGAAAGATCGATAACTCTTTCCGCTTTCTTATTATCGATATTTATCACTTTTTCGACTCGGTTTTTTGAGCATTGTTCCCAAACTATAAACGTTAGAGCTATCAAACTTTTTTTTAATATGTTCGCGTAAAGCATACAAACATATATTTGGATACCTCCCCCATTCGCCCCAATATCGACAAAACCATAGATAGATTTTTAAGCCCCTAATATGTCTTGAAAATTTCAAAACGATCATACATTTAGTTTAGAAAAAAACAAGGATTTCGTTTCTGTACTGAGGGCACGCGCACCGAGGAAAGTGAGTGCTACGTATGCATGTGTAAACGAGCCGAAATGTTTATGGAACCAGATCGCAGGGTTCAGGGTATCTCCTAGTCGGGCGGCCCCGACTAGAGCCTTCTCACTTGTTACTTCTATTATTATTTAAAGTATAAGATATCGTCATAAATATTTGTCAGAACTATGTTTTTTATAAAAAATACTTACATATGTACAGTTTGCCTAAATGCCTAAATAAAGATATAAATATATTTCTACATAATTCGACTATATATTTTCTATACATATTTTATCAGTTAAATTTCTTTTAAACAAATGTTTTTCTGACTTACAAACATTTTTAACCGAATTAATATTTTTTTAAGGGTACACCCTTTTGTGCTGTATAACTAAAACCTTGCAGCGCTTTCTCGGTGCCTACGGCCACTTGAAGTTGTTGCTGCTGGTGCTGCTGCTGCTGTTGCATGTTGTGCAGTCGTATGTGCCGGAGATTGCATGTCGATGCCAGTTAATTGCATTTCAGACAGCGCTGCCAACGAGCCGTTTGCCGTTTGCCGCTTGCCACTTGCCACTTGCCACTTGCCGCTCGCTGTTGGCTATCGGCTATCGGCTGTTGTTGGTTGTTGGCCGTGTTGAGCGGAAGGAAACGCCGCTAAGTACAAGTTGCCGGTACGTGGAGTTGCCGCAGTTGCTGCCATGTAACGGAACGAAAGCGAAAGCTAAAACAATGGAATGCGCAGATATACTCCGGGCGTACTCTGGTCTTATGGCTCCCAGCTGAGGCGTAAAGTGGTGCTGTTTAATAGCCACCAAGGAGCTGCAGTTGAAGGCGCCGCTAACCGAAAAACTAAACGGCAAGTTTACGTTTAGGTTTAGGATTACGTTCACCCCACACATGACAGTGGGTGGGTGGGTGGCTGTTGACTGTGGTGCAACGCTTGCAACGCCTGTCAAAGCTGCAGACAAATCCAAAGCCACCCAATTTTGCGCAGCACTCGCCACCATTCACCGCCACTCACCATTACTAATGCAGATGCCAACTATCAGCATTGGCAACAACAACAACAACAATAGCAACTGCAACAAAAAGGTCTGCAGCTAGGTATGTGGCCGTAATAGCAAAAACCGCCGACAAATCTGCTGCATTGCCACTGCCCAGAAGGGGACTGTTGGGGCAAACAACTACTAGAGACGGTGGAGCAAAGGGGAGCTTCGAAGGGGGGCCACGGAGGAGAACCCATCGAGCCGGCGGGCAAACTAACAGAGTGCTTATTTTAACGAAGTTACAACAACTTTAGCAATACAAACAGTAATGCCAGGCAGATTCACACTCCGCACAACAGACACACACACACACAAACATACACACATATTCGCACACTCGCACAGTCAAATCTACCATATACAAATTGTAAAATCGCTGTGCATCTGAAAGTATGCAACAACTAGAACAGGAGCAGAGTTAATCACGAATTTTAAACACTCTTACAGTTTAAAAGCAAAAATTGTAATTTAAAAAGAAAATATGTAAAAGTACCAAATTGTGGTATTAAAGATTCTATACATATATTTAATTATAGCATTAAATGGAACATTTTAAATTGTCCTGAATTACGGGCACACCCGACGTAATTTAACCTGATATCTTATTATATTCCCAAAGTATTTATATAAAATATATATAAAATTTAACTCTTAAATAATTACAAAATTTATAATAAAAACGATTTGATTTTAATTTTTTAAATAGAGAATATTTGCACTAAATATTTAATAGTAAATTCTTTATCATTATTTCAGGGCAGGGAAATTGTAAAGTTTTTAAATATTTTAATCGACTAAAATTTTATATAAATTTTCACTAAAAATTAGGAAATACGTAATTGAATTAAATTGATTAAAATCTTTAAAAAATTTACTACTTTAAACGAAGTTCTCAAAAGTATCGCTTTTATATCCCAGCTCTTTAATCCTTAACCAACTTGATAAACATGTGAAAATACTCCGACTTAATGTAATATACCAAATTCGTAGAGTGTTTGGAGCTGCTGCTCAGTTGGCGCACCGTCTGCACAACTGCTGCAAGGAGTGTGGAGGAGGGGATAAAAGGAGGGTTTGGGGTTGAAGCTTGGGGTCTGTGCACCACTACAAACTTTACGACATGCAAAAATTGTGAGCAGAGAGCGGATATAATTGTCGGTCTTCTCGTAACTTTGCCGTGGGGAGTAGATTAGTTGATTTGTACGTAGACACACACACACGCACATCACTGCACATATATGCACACACTAATACACACACATCCACACACACACACATAGTAGCCCAATGGTTTTGGTTGGCAGCGGCGTTGAGCAAAACGAATCCTTTTAACCAAATGATATGCGCCGAACAATTGCTCGCTGCTGCAGTTTGCAAGTGTGTATATGTGTGTGTGTGTGTGTGTGTGTGTGTTTAGCCAAATGTGTAATGTGGGGCAGTAAGCAATAGTTTGTTGTTGCTGCCGCTGTACTGGGCATTTGCTAACTTTCTACCACATCGCAATTTAATTTTATAGTCGAAAACACACAGCGGCCGCTCTCTATGCGGCTCAGCGGTTGCCACTGGTCTGATTCACAAAAAAAAACAACAAAAAAATAAAAGTTGAACATTTGCCGAGCTTAGCAATAGGAGTTACCAGTTAAGCCCTCCCGGCTGCCTTTTACGTCTCCGTCTCTGATTTATGTACAATTGTTGGCTGTGCAAATCAAAAACTAAATCATAAACGATTAGCCCACCGGTCGACTGCACTGATTACAACAAATAGACAACCTGCCCATAGCCCCAGCCAACAGCATCTCTACCCCTCCCTTTCTCTCTCATCGCTCGCCCCCCTCCCTCCCATCAGCTGCCTCCCTCAGAAGGCAAATCAGTTGCTCAGCACACACATCACTGAGCAATGCAACAGCTGAACAGCTACCAGCGCAGCTTGTGTGTGTGTGTGTGTGTGTGTGTGTGTGTGTGTGTGTGTGTGTGTGTGTGTGTGTGTGTGTGTGTGTGTGTGTGTGTGTGTGTGTTTGTGTGTGTGTTTGGTTGATTTGCTGCTGTGCAGCGCTGAGCCGTAATTTGATTTTTTAAGCCAGAGCGAGAAGCGCAGCAATTCATTTAACAGAACGCTCGGTGTATAAAATGATTAGATCATGAAAAGTCAATTGGAAATTCACAACTGCGTTCGATTTCATACGACAGACAAAAATGTTGTACACTTTTAATTCTGTAACAAGCGAGTTTTTAACCATTTTGTATCTCAAAAAATTATAATGGAAATGTAGGTTCGAGCCTCAGGTGAGTACTATATAATATAATTATAACCACTCTGCTCGCCTCGTTTTTGTTGTAGCTGCCTGCTTTCGCCACTAGCGTTGTGCGGAGCACCTCATCAATGGATCCTTCTAGTTGCTATGGCCACTGATATATGACGTTGGCCGCTTGAATTTGCGAACTAATCAAGTGCAGTGCCCAGATATGACCATACCCCCTTCGCGCAGCAGGAAGCCTGCCGGATCCCTTCAACCTCCCGACCACTCACTTTGCTTCGCTCTAAGCTAACGTTGTGGTCCTTTCAATTTCGGAGCGCTTTCCAGGTAAAGCAGCAAACGGCAATAAACCGAACTCAAACCGAAGCCCAATCTCGATTTCGAATGTGAATGTGAATTCGTATGCTAAAGTGAGTCCCGTGTTTTGTATCAATGCGGATGCCCGATTCCCAATTCCAGGCAAGCAGTTGGGTGGAGGAAGTCTCTGTGTCGATGGCATGGGCGTGGACACGCCCACCAAATGACCAACCAGCTTGCTGCTCATTGAAACGGAATCTAATCGGCTTTTGATTTAACAAGTCCTTTTCACAAAGTTTGTCGGTAGCTGCCAATGCTCGATGTGTGTATTACTTTATATGTATATATGTTCCTATAGATGTCCAGCGGGTGTGTGTGTGTGTGTGTGTGTGCCATGGGGTGGCCTTCGAGGTTGCCATGGGGGTTGCCGGGGAGCGTCTGGCGCAGCTCGTTGCCATTTTGCACTCGGCATAAGTATGCAATATCCGTTTCCGTTCGTTACGTTTGTTACAAGGCTCGAACTTGACTCCGGCTGTAGTGCGGCGGGCACCACACAGACTGAAGGACTTCAAATGCTATCCGCCTTTGACTAGCAGGTGGCAACGAGAACGTCGCTTATTGTAATAAGCATGAGTCAAAGTGCAATTTCTTTACAAACTTTGACAGTACAGCAGATACACAGATTGCGAGGGCTGTAACCAAAATTGGTTGGTCATCCATCATAATTTTATCTATTAGTTATTAAAGCTCTCAATTACAATATTTTTTTACTTGTGACAAAATTTATAATCTATTAAGATTTAAATGTACAAAATATAAACTTTTTTACAAATTTTATTGAAGTTTGTAAAAATTTTAAGGTCTTTAAAAAATTGCTTATACAATACATAAAATTTCAGTAGAAATTTTAAATTTCAAAGAAGATTTTTGTGTCATGCAGCTTTAACTTCATATATATTATAATGATTATGAGGAACTTTTTTATAATTATAATATAATTATAATACTACTTACAGCTGTAATAACATATCTCAAGCTTTCTACCTTTGATAAAATTTCTGCTCAATGAGAATACTTTCAGCACTTTGTAAGCAACCCTCGCATAGATACGATTGTAGATACAGCTGCACAGGCACAGGCACAGTCGCAACGCATCTTTGAGATGCGCCGGCAGAGCTAAGCCTTTTGGCCTATGGCGCCAAATAATGTCCAGGAAGTGATAATATCAGACTGAGAGAGAGCTCAAGTGTCCTCGAACTGAGCTGCCACCCGCTGTGCATTCAATTGGAAGGGCATTCAGACTTCAGGCTTGAGCTCTAAGCAGTTTAGAGTGCTTGTCGACGTTTTATCGGAGCATCAGACATTTTATTATAATGCCGAGAGTCCCGGACATGGAGACCTGTAAAGAGCTCATCGGCCTTTTTGGTGCTTGGACCACACGTCAATTGCAGAGCGGAAATTGCCGTCTGTCTGAGTTGAATCTGTGTCCTGCCTGTAGTTTATTACGTTTGCCGATTGATTTGTCGCCTCTTGACCCCCATGCCACATTGGGTTGCCCCATGCCCCGTGTGGCAGCCACAAGCGAAGAGTTAACGCAATGTTATTTAATATTTAATTGGTTCGCCATAATTACGTAAAAACATTAAAACATATTTTATTTATAACCGGAGCCTGGGCGAGCACCCTCAGCGACGAGTCGAATTTAGTTGAGACGAGCTGAGTTCAGTTTAGTTGAGTTTAGTTTCCACTTATTTTTGTTAAACAGCAGCAGAGCAGGGAAACCAAGGGAAACTGCTTTCCTAGCTCCTCCCCTCCCCCTTATCTATGCTAGCTCTCTCATTCCCTTTATGCATTATACATTAATTATTTAAAATGTCAGAGCAACTAGGCTAGAAGCTGCTTGCGAATGAAAATGGGTATCAACGTTTGTGGCTTGGCTTACTTTCCACTACAAATGGCCAAATGGGGCGTGCTGGAAATTGTCAACAATACAATATCACCTTTTCAAATGCACCTTAATATATCACATATATCATATCACATATCATTTAATATATAATTTAATGAAACTTTCCTAAATTCCGGGTCCCAATTTAGTTTGTACTTTGTAAGCTGATACCAGTTGAAATTCAAAAACAACTCAAATTCTCCTTTTTGTATGACTTGAAACATACCCACAAATATTTCACTGCTTTCAAATATGTTTGATAATCACTTGATTTGGCAGTTTTTTTTTTGTTTTGTTTTTTGTGCTTTTCTTGGAACACGCCACATGTGAGTTTTGTGACTAGTTCAAAGTTAACTTAGCGTAAAGTAACCGGGCCATTGAGAGGTGGGCGTTGCCATCAACTCGACTAACTGTATAAATATGCACATACGACTAAGCTGCTGCTGCTGCAGCTGCTACCCAGAACAATGACGAGCGGTATTTTGGGTCCTGGACAGGCCGCCGCTCAGGTGGCGGTCGTCCTTCTGCTGCTGCTTGCCTCGTTGTCCTTCTCATCATAACCCAAACGAAACGAGGTTAATTAATGAATTGTTAATATCATTTGCGACCACACGTCGCCACACACACACGTCTTTCCGTCCTTACCAGCTACGCTGCAGTCGTCCTTCTTCGTGGGACCCCTGCCGCCCCTTCCCCCCTTATCCAGTATCCTGCTAAGCAAACAGTTACTGCAACGATCTCTGCGCCTTGGCAGCTGCAACATAATATTATTATGTTGAAAGCGGGCGGCACAGGGGTTAAAGGGGGCTGCTTGGGGAGTTGTATTTTTCATTTTTTATACCCGCTCACAAATTAAAAAGAGTATATTGGCTTTGTGCAAACTCTGGAAATTTTTCATATTATATTTATATATATCCAAATTTATTTTTTTTTTTTTATATACACATCTTATTTTAAACTTGTGGCAACTTGATCTAGCTATACATTTATGGGTAGAAACAGTAATTCACAGGTTATACATACAATATACATTACATACATTTATAGTGTTTACAAAGAAGTATAATTATTTATAAATATTATTTGATTTGAATATTAATTCAGGAACATGGTAGACAGAGTCTTCTCTTCTTTGGCTTGGCCTCTCTTCTCATCTTCTCAGCGTCTTAGGGTGACCACCAATTCTTAGTATTTAAATGCAAGTATTTGCATTATTATTATATATTTCCAAATTTAGCAAACCGATTATTAATCACCTCAAGTTCAAAATATTTATTGATTTAATCTGCGAAAATCCATATTACACAAAGTTTTTAATAATCAATATTTGGTTCATATTTGACTGTTCTCAATTCTTTTTATACTGTATTGCGCAGTCGGTTACGCCCAGCTGCAAAATTCCTGCTTTTGCTTTTGGCTTTGCCAAGCGTCAGCTGCAATCCAATTTTTAGCTGAGCAATGTGTGTATGAGCGAGTGTGTGTAGACTTGTGCTGCTGAAATAATAAAGCAACACACACACACACACATACACATACATTCTCAATTTCACACTCACACAGCTGTAGGTGTGTGTGTGTGCTGCTCATTATTATTAAAATTTGTTGAATTTTTGGGTTGCAACTAAGCTGCATATAAATTCAGCTGCTTGCAGCTCTCAAAATGTTGCAACTGTTATGTTAAAGGATGCCAGCCAGGCTGCTTGCATAGATGCCGCATCCTGCTAGCCGCCCCTCCCATCCCCCTCCCCACACCCCACGTTGCACTGCAAACTGCATAATTCAAAGCGCAACCGCAACTTGACAATTTGCAAGCGTGTGGCAGCAGCTGCTGCTCCCGCAAGTCGCAAGTTCCAGTCGGAGCTGGAGTTGGAGGAGCAGTTGGAGGAGCCACCGAGCAGTAAACAAAGGCAGCAGCTACAATTTAACCCACTTTTCGGCCATGGACATAACTCTGATAACAACTCAAGCGATTTGCAGAGATTATCGCTGCCATCTTTCGGCGCGAACTTCATATTTCCAGAGAACTTTCGTCTCTCTCTCTCTCCCTCTCTCTCTCTCTCTCTCTCTCTGTCTCTCTCTCCGTCTCTGCTGATTAATGATGATAAATAATCTGGTGGAGCTGTTCTCGCTCACGATTTCCGCATATTTACTGCAAACAACAAATTTTATGTTAAAGTTTAATTTTATATAGTGCAAATTTGTCCTACATAAAAACTTATATTGTTAAATTTGTTATTCCACATTGTTAATGGAAATTGCCCGGGGAACGCTTACTGCAAATCAAAAATTTGTATTGTAAAATCTTTTTGTTTTTATTTTTTTGTGCTTTATCAACAAAACATGAACATTGCTGCTAGCAATCAACAATTAAATTTGGTATGTTAAAAAAAAACAACAGACAACTGGTTAGAAAGATTGTATGGCTAAATTCATGTTTTGAATACAAAAAAATTGCATTTATTATTAAATATTCAAACAATTAAATAGAATAAAAGAGAAACATGAAAACATGAAATTTTAAACATACATATACTTAGACCAAACCAAAGAGAGCAGTTGTAAATTTCCACCGCTGTTTTTAATTGCTTGGTTTTATTTGTTATTTAGGCATAAATGATAAAGCATAATAAAATGACGCTGAAGGACAGGTGCGTTTAAAGTTTGACTGATAGCTGCAGAGTATCTTAAACCATTCAATTTTTGAGTGACTATGGAAAATAGGAAACTGGTTTGCATTGTGTATATCGAGCAGTTATAACACAATTTCCACAGCAACAGACAATATTTTCGAATTCACAAAGAGAATTGTGCGTTTCGTTTGAGCCAGTTCCAGGAACTTTCGATACATTCATTTGACGCACTTTACCAATCAATTTATTTGCTTTCACGAGAACCTTTAATAGCACGTGATGGAAATATTCATTTGTGAATCACTGGCCAACAACTTGAGTTGAGTACGTGTCGTAATTGCGGCCTTTAAGTTTTGGGCCAAGCAAATAGTTGGCATTAAAGCCAACACAAATTATAGATCTGGCTCCAGTTTCCAAGCTTAGGCTCCGGATCCGACTACGGCTCCTGCTTCGACTACGGCTACGGCTCCGGCTCCGGCTGTGCACTTTGGAGCTGTGGAGCCTTCGCGGACCAAAGCTGAAAATCCATCAACCATAAAATTCGCAGTCAAGCGTACAAAGCGAGAAGCTGCAGGCAAAAAGCCACCCCCCGACCCCTTGCCCCTATCTGGCCGACCCCCTCCACAGTTCGCCGTCCGCAGCATCCACAGAATGCGGCTGCTTTAAGGCCATTAATCTTCAATGAAAGGCGTTTAATTTATTTGGTTTTAATTTAAATTTTGGCGCTACGATTTATAGGCCAAACTTTGACGTGGCCATACGAGGCGGCATTGGGCCAATGCAATTGTTGTATTGTTGTCATTATTGTTGTTGTTGTTGTTGTTGCTGCCGCTTCTGTTGTTGGCTAATTATAATGTGGAACACGCAACGCACAGTTAAAGATACACACGAACTGTAAATAACTTACATCAGCTATAATTAGCCCGACTGCTTTGTGCCCTGTACAAAATATAGTTATTAAAAGTGTTGTCAATAAAATATTCTGGTAATGTATATATTAAGAAATATTCTCAAGCTTAAAGTGCAGACACCTGTTTTAAGTTCACTTATGTTTGATTTAAATCAATTTAACAGACAATACAAATATTTTAGAAGTTTAATGTTTCGTTGGTAAAACTTGGCAGATGAACAGCTGTTCTGAAATTAAAAACAAGTATATCCTAGTTTAAATTGGAAAATTCACCCTCTATAAAAACTGCATGCATTACAAAAAACTGGTTAAAAAGGGAGGGGGTAATGTTTTAGACATACAACTAAAACTTGTTGCAGACATTGATTAAAAAAAATTAGAAAGTTTGATAATTGAAAAATTATTTCAATTTAAAAATGGTTTGTACCGATTGAATCAAGTTTATAAAATAAATATTTCGTAAAATAATTATTTCGTGATATAATACAAACAATTTGTTCAATTAGTAAGCACTGCTGCAGTTTAAGCAAGTTTTAAAATTAGATTATCTACGACTTAAAGCAATTAAATAATAGCTACATCATATGAAATATAATAGAAAAATATTTTCGAGGACATATTTAACCAACTGCAAGACAGATTCGTAAGCGGTTTATTAAAATAAAATCAAAATATTTATTTATTTATCAGCAAGCAATATTTTTTTGCAATTTATTATTTTGGTAACCCTTGCAGCAAATCTAATAAAATTGTCATAAATAAAGTTGTCATATTGTTGTGGGTTAACAGAACCTTCGGACAGGACCTTCGACCCATGCTACCCTGTGCAGAAGCGTTCTATAAATATATAGATCGATACAATCGAGTCTGAATGCTGCACAAAAGGAAATCCGACAGTCACTTGGCCACATTAAGCATACGCCCTGTGTTTACACACATATACATTTACAGCGTGTGTGTGTGTGTGTGTTGGCCTGGCTTATTGTTAGCTTACGTTAAATATAAATATCAATTTCGCCTTTCTCTTGGCCTATCAAAACTAAATGTAAGCATTGTGCTTGGGTTCGATTGCCAGATCAATTGGCAAAATAAAATCACGTTGGCAACTATGTGCAAGAGGGAGGGGAATCCGTATTGGGGGGCAGGTAAGTGGAGACGGTTGGCAGCCGGAAACAATTCGCCGCCCGCCACCAATAATTGTGCCCCAAGCGCGCCACAACGCCCTCAAACAAAACACAAGTTGCTGCTGCTTATCTGAAGCCTCGATTTGCCGTTGGGTAGATGGGTTAATGGGTGGATGGGTGGATGGGTGGGTGGGAGAGTGGAGCAGCAGCCAGAATCGTCAGCAGTTGGAAGCCCCTTGGCAGTGCTGCCAAGTTGTTGCATACCCGCCCCCGTTGTGATACGTTCTGAGCCCCTATTCCCATACTCCCCCACATCGTTGTGGTTATAATTTTGTGGTCTTTTCCATTTTGCGGTCAACTCCAATTGGGATTTAATTTGTACTTCTTTGTTGTCGTTCGTTCGTATTTTATTGTATGCCCAGCCATACCAGTTACAACAACAACAACAACAACAATAACAATACATGACAACAACAATGCGCCTTCGACGGTTGCCATCATTTTGAGACCCCCTACCGCCCCCGCCTAAAATCTGCCCCTAACAACGCGCGCGATTTTGAGTTTTGAGCCTCGAACTGAAATTCAATTTTTGTTTGCAAGCGCCCTCTTTGTGTGTGTGTGAGTGTGAGTGTGTGTGTGTGTGTGTGTGTGTGTGTGTGTGTTGTCCTCTGTGTATGCGGGCGTGTATGTCTGTGTGTGTGTGTGCGTGGGTGTGTGGAAATGCAAACCGAGTTTATCCACTCGAACTGTTAATGGGCATTTTGTATTTTATTTAATGTGAAAAGTTTGTGTTGAATATTTTTGGGCCCGGCCTCGCATTTGCGGAACGGATAAGACGGGGGGGAAGTTGAGAGCCAAATCTCAGTGAGAGGCCCAGAAAAAGTTTATTTTGTAATATTTTAATATTGTTGGCTTGTAATTCAAGCGATTTAATTAGCCATTAGAGTAGGCATGTTGTTTCTGAAGATTGCTGCACTTAGAAACAAATTAGAGCAATGTTCTTTTAAAATTCGTTGGTAATCGAGGATAATTGAAGAGTCCACCACATGCTTTTTAACACAATTTAAAAAAAAATATGTCATTAATGGTTTTACGTATCTTAATTTACATATGTAATTAAGAAGTCAAAAAACTTTTGCATTAATAATATGTTAATACCTTTCGATATTTGCTTTTTCAAATACCCTGTTTATCTGATCAAAATCATTAACAGCAAAAATAGGTTTATATTAAGCTTAAAAAAAATGAAATATATGATTGTATAACAACTCAATTAATTTGTGAACATGCTTGGCTAACAGAATTATTTAATAATACTCTATTTTGTTGAGCATTTAAAAATTAAAAACTATAACTTAGTAAAGCCTCTTTAATATGACAAATATCATCATCGTAAGACTGATTAAAAATTGGAGAAACATTTACTTTATAAAGTTAAAATAATCAATTTTGATGCAATTTTACATTTAATTAAGACAGGTAAATAATTAAGAACTGGCATTTTCCACGCCTTTAAGCGCTCGCAAAATAGAAAAATATATAAGAATTGTTGAAGAAATTAACCAGAATACCCACGAAATTATATTTAAATTCTCTTACAGCTTGTATGGCCTTAAAAGTTATATATGAAAGGGTAATATATCAGACAGTCCCTTAATTAGAACGTTATTTATTGGCCATTTAAATAAATAAAAATACTTTTAAAATTTTGACCTCATATTTTTTCACGTCTTACACCGTATAAATAAATATAAGTCGCTACACGTGATTGCAAAAAGAAAAATGCATTTTTTTAATTTTCTGTCTCGTTGCTTATCAAATTCTGTGCTTAATTATAAAATAATTGGCAATCTCGAAAATTAATAGGTATTTTCAATATATGACCGCACATTTGCGAGCTGTCAGCAGGTAAAAGTTCGCCAGAAAATTTTGACAGCGTAAGTTTGACAGCACAGTTTAGAGGTAATGAAAACTTTGCGGCAGGGACAAGTGTGTGGTGAGGGAAGGGTAGGGCAGGATAGTGGAGGGGGTTCCTGTGTTAGATTAAGGGTGTGCCTCCAAAATGCAGCCATGTGTCTCAGTCAGGCTGACAGGCAGGCAGGCAAGCAGGCAAATCAAACATTAACTAGTTGTTGGGTAATCCCGAAAGTCGACTAGTTTACCACGCCTACCTACCGCGCCCCTCCGTTGACTTACAAGCAAATGAACAAGCTGAAATTTTAATAAGCCAGCCTAAAAGCAGGCAACGACATTTGCCAGCCAATTTGCAACTGCAGTTGACGAAGACGAAGTGAGCGCCAGGCGAGACTGAGAATGAGACTGAGAACGAGAATGATACTGAGCATGAGGTTTAGGATGTGGCCACGTTGTCAACGCTGCAGGTCCTGGCACAGGCACAGGCTCAGCTGCCGGGCGCTTTTAATAAGGTGGCAGCCACAAATTTTCGCGACGACTTCGTTGCATGTTGTGCCAGAGTCCAAATTAGAAAAGTCGCAAAGAAAAGCAAAGCAAACACGCTGCCAGCACAGCAGGAGAAATGCCAGAGGAGAGGAGGCCGACACAGAGACTGGCAAAGGGAACTGGGAACTGCGCCGGAAATCAAGTGTCACGTGATACATGCAATGCAACAACCACGTGCGGCTATAAATTGCATGTGCCGAGGCAGCAACAACAGCAACAACAGCAATACCAACAAGAGCTGCCAGCAGAGTAGTTGTGTGTGTGTGTGTTATGTTACTAATTATCTGACGGATTAGCTTAATTGGTAACAAGTGCACTTGCATCCACACTTCACTGCGACTCTGCGGCCAACAACTCGAAAGTGGCATTAGCCTACTTTTTTCGGGCCGAGTTCTATCCAAATTTTTGGCCCTCTGTCAGCGACTGCCAGCCTGAGTGTGAGTGTGAGTGTGAGTGTAGGTATATGAGTATGCATGGATAGTTAGTTGGCTGTGCGGTATGTGGTTAGTTGGCGTTGTAACTTCGCTTCAGCTTAGCAGCTGACTGCCAGTTATAATTTTCAAGTGAAATGGGCTTGAAAACTTTTGCGGTCAGGTCAACGTATCGGATCTGGTCAACGGAACTAGCGGTAGTAACACCAACAATCGTAACAGAAATGCAGTTTTGATTGATTGCGACTCCAAAAGTATATCTTTCCGATGTCTGATTTTATGCAGTTAATAAATATCTATTTTAATATTCATACAATTAGAATTGATTTTGTGTGTCAGCACAAAAGTATGCAATGATAAATTTGACCAAATCTAAAAATCAAACATCTTGTTTATATTTCCGATATCGCATTTTATGTAATTGAAAATCTGCCAATTTATACTTAAGCTTCACAAAAAACAGCCCTGAAATTAATTAAAATAAATATAAATTACACGTTTTTTTTTATTAATTTATTTACTTAATTTATTTTAACATTTAACGTTAAATTTTGTAAGTCCTATTAATTAATTATTTTTTTATTACAAACTAGTCGTAATATATAAATATATTATTTGTATATACTATTACTGAATATCAGCTCGGAAATCTGGTTAATGTTATTATTTTTAATTTAATTTTCGATTGTTTTTAAAAATTGCTAAAATAAATGTATATTTACCTATGTTAAATCGCCTCCCTTCCGTTACTGCTTGCATTTCGCCTTGGGAAACGAGACTTCTCTGAAAGCATACCAAATAAAAAAAACGTCAGAGTGCTTTGGCCGGAAGTGCTTGAATATAAATTATGGCAGAATTCTGTAAATTGTTATTACATTTTAAAATTTACAACCCAATGAAATGAAATCTATATAAAGAAAAATAAATTTTCAAATACAACTGTGGTTTAGCCATTAGTTGGCAAAAACAGATTACAGGCCTTGCACTGCTTCACAGAAATCAGAAACAGGACTCATTGCACTCATTTTGGCCATGTCGCAGACAGGCACACACACACAGGTGGCAAGTGCCTGGTAACACCTTTCGGCAAGAGCTTAATCAACTTGGCTCGAAAAGGTAACCGAGACAACAAACATGAGCCGCTGCCTCCAGCTGAGCATTGTACACGAGACATATTTTCAGAAGCTGCTTGCCTGTTCTTTTGCTGCTGCTGCTGCATACCTACTACCATTTTGTTTTTTTTTTTTTTTTGTTGGGCCAAATTCGTTTATTGACACTTTGTTATGTGCTGCAAATGACAGGCAAGACACATGGACAGGCCAACTGGCGTACAGTTAGTGGTACCATATAATCGCCAGAGATGTGCTAGATACTTAAAACTTGTCACGAATTTATATTCGAATTCGATATTTTCTAACAACTTTTTCTACATTGATTTTAATGGATGAAATAATATAAGAAGTACGATTTAAATGAAAAATTGTTGGCCAGCATAGTGATAATATACATTGAATCTCTATAAAAACTTTATACTTTATGCTTACAAATTTTCTTTATTATTTTGCTAGTTTTAAAGCGAGCTCTGATTTTGCAACACGAATAACTCGTGTCTTGCCAGTTCGTGACAAGCTAGGTAGCAAGACACGACACCAGCCCAGGTGTTGGCTGTTTTTCCATTGAACAGCCTTTTTGGCAAATTGCTAACAGTGTCCCCTCCCACAGCCACATCTCCTCTTGGGCTATAAACAGTAGAAAACATGGATAGTAAACTGGACAGCATTGCAATTGACTTGAACTGCATTTGAAATTGAAATGCAAAGGTCCTTTCGAGTTGCCATTGCCCAGGGATTGGTCCTGTGCGGTAGTTGCCTAGCAATAAGCCAAGGCTAAATTAATTGATTGCAATACTTATGATTGATGACATTTGGCAGACTGCGTTTTCAATCATTTATTAAGAAATCTGTTGAAGCAGCTTAATGAAAGTTTGCCCAGCTGCCAGCAGCTCTGTCGCTCGCCTTATCTTTCTCTTCCTGGCTCTTTTTATCGCTTTCTCTTTCAGTCTCTTTCCAAATCTCTGGCTATATATGCATATACATATATCTGGGTGCCTTGAGCTAGCTTTTTCAGGGGCGCCGATTCGTTTATTATTCATGCTCGTTCCTTGGACTGGCTTTTCATTGTTTTGCAGTTTTGCTTTGCACATGCCATGGCTTAGCATGAATAGTAAATAGCACCTCACTTTACTACACCACACCCATCTATCCGTCCATCTGTCCGTCCGTCCGTCCAGGTCAATCTGTGGCGTTGTTTCGACATCTTAGAAAGTGTTTCGCAAAAAAAAACCCAACTTCAAATTCTATATTCTATTCTATTTACCTCTCTCACTCTTCTTCTAATGCTTCTGCATCTTCGTCTTCTTCTTCTTCTTCTTCTGCTTTTGCTGGGTATCAACTTCTTTAGCTTTTTCTTTATTTTTTATACCCTGAACCCATTGAAAATGGGTGAAACAGGGTATTATGGTTTTGTTGAAATGTATGTAACAGGTAGAAGGAGGCATCTCCGACC
>SCDY01002473.1:0-12699 GCA_004143825.1 Drosophila micromelanica | reverse complement strand
GTAACTTAACTTTTAAGCTAAAAGTATAAGATTTAAGATTTTAATATTTTGCGGCTCTTATATCCTTTTATAAAAACTATCGAAAATAAAAAAAAATTCCAAGAATAATGAAAATGTTCTGCCTTTAACTTAACTTTTAAGCTAAAAGTATAAGATTTAAGATTTCAATATTTCGATTGGCGGCTCTTATATCCTTTTATAAAATGGTCTGAGGGTTTTTTTTGCATATATGTATATAGGTCAACTGAGGGAATATCCGGAATATCCAAAATCCGCGAACATATTAAGCAAGTTTTGACAAGTCTTTATACAGACAGACAGAAATATATACTGTCCTTATGCCTGTTATATAGATTAGCACACAACCATTATACCTTTTTACCCATTTACAATGCATACAGGAGAGCTTTGGCTTTGAATACTTTTGAAAGAATGGCGGTACCTTCATTGGAAGATTTGCTTTCTGCGACATTTCCATGATGCTCTCTTCGCTGGGCGAGTTGTTAATGTCGAAATGGGCCCGCAAAATCTTCAGCTGATCGTCGGTGATGCGGGTGCGAGCACGTTTCTGGTTGCTAGTTAACTGCTGCTAAAAATAAATAAATCATAGGTTGTATTTAGGTTTTGTCGGCTTTTGTCACATTTCGATTTACCTGGTTATTGTTGGTCAGACTTGACTGGGGCATGAGATTCATGTTGTTGGCGGCATCACCTGACAAGGCGGCTGCACTGGCCGCGCATTTTTGTTGGTGCTCGGAGGTGCTGGCCGCTGGGATTGGTGTGATACCGTTGTTCTGAACGGCGCCCGCTGCCGCGGAATTGGCGCCGGAAGCGTTGGCTCCAAAAATGAGTGGAGGTGCCAGATTCATGAAATTGAGAGACATCAAATGATGGAACTGCATCAGATTGAGCATGTCCACCGGATTGATGGGCATTCCCGATGCCGCCGCGGCGGCGCCTAACTGCTGTTGGATCTGCTGCAAATTCTGTATGCTCTGAAGGCCGTGAAACGGCTGCTGATTGATGCCGCTGCCGAAAGGACTGTGCTGCTGCTGCTGCTGCTGCACCCCGCCTGGCGACATGGGCAATTGTGCATCTGTTGTCTGCCCGATTGCCTCTTGCTGCTGCTGCTGCTGCTGCTGCTTCAGCAAAGCTGCGGTAAGTGCGGCAAAATGCTGCTGCTGCTCGGTTGATGGGTCTTCAAGTGCGTTCGGATGCTGCGCCTCCTTTGATTGTGCATCTAACTGAAAGGGCGATCGAGAACGCTGGGGAGATTCTTTCACAGCCTCCTCCATTTTGGTAACTGCAAACGAGAAATTTTTGAATAATACACAATAATAATATAATATAATAGCAGAAATAGCAGAAAATATCCGATGTATATTTCTCTATAAGTCGACCAACTCTTTGCCCCAAACAGGAATAATTATTTACAGAAGATATTTTTGGAAGCTGGAAATTCGGTCGATTTTATATACCCTAAAGCTATAAAATCTATAAAATTGGGATAAAGGTTTTTTATAAAGTATTTTCTTGGTCTTTTTTCTATAAGTCGACCAACTCTTTGCCCAAATAGGAATAATTATTTACAGAAGATATTTTTGGAAATTGGAAATTCGGTCGATTTTATATACCCTGAAGCTATAAAATCTATAAAATTGGGATAATAGTTTTATATAAAGTATTTTCTTGGTCTTTTTTCTATAAGTCGACCAACTCTTTGCCCCAAATTATTTACAGAAAATATTTTTGGAAGTTGGAAATTCGGTCGATTTTATATACCCTGAAGCTATAAAATCTATAAAATTGGGATAAAGGTTTTTTTATAAAGTATTTTCTTGGTCTTGACATCTAACATACTATAAAGGTTTACATAAAGTTTTAAATGTTTAATTTTCTTAAACTCGATGAAAACCTACAACAACCTCAATTTATTGGATTATGAGATCTCTAGTTTTAGCAGTTTTGGTTCAAATGATTATTTTTTGAATATTTTCGATTTAGGATTTTAGATTTTAGGATTTTGGCACATCTCAGAGACTATAAATAATCAATAAATCACAATTCAAATACATTTTATAGATAGATTTCTAATGAAGATAGAGACTGAAATTTTGGATACACCTCCAATTGCAAATGGATGCAAGGTGGATATATCTCCCGCCGGGCTTTTAGCTAGTCAGCAAATCTGGGATATGCATAAATTCAAATTCCAAACAAGGATGGACTTACCAGATTCACTAGTCCGCGTTGTACTAAAGTCAAATACACTTGGCTCAGCTGTGATCTTCTCGATTTCGGTAGAGCTGAAGCTGGGGGATAGATCCCGGGGACTGCTGCTCGTGACAGCGGCACACTCGGCTGAGTGGGCCAGTTCCATGTGCTTCTGCAGAGCCTGCGTGCTGCGAAAATTGCGCTGGCAGAGGGAGCACTTGGTGGCGTCCCGCATGCTGTGGTAGAGCATGTGCCCGGTCAGCTTCTCCTGTGTCTTGAACGCCAGAGAGCACTGTTTGCAGCGGTACTTGTAGACGTGTCGTTCCGAGATCACCAGGCTCATGTGCGTGTCCTTGAAGTGGGCAATCATCGCCGGCAGGCTGGCGAAAGCCATAAAGCAGGGACGGCTCACCTGACTGACGGCCAGGCAGAGGTACTCGCCGTTCTGCGTCGGAAAGTGTTGCGTCTGCTGGGCATGCTGCAGCAGCTGCTCCTCGTGCTTGAAGCTGGCGTCGCACTGCTGGCAGGAGATGCCCTGCATTACGCCAGCGCTGGCAGAGGTCGTTGCTGCAGCCGGTGCAGGCGCGGCTAAATAGTCTTCGCCGCCTTTGTTCCCATCGGGCGTTCTCTCAGCTGTTGTCGTTGACTCTATGGATTTTGCCGATCGCCAGGCCCTGTTGTCCACCAACTGGAGCAGTCTGGCGAGACCATCTCTGGTTACGCTGTGCACGCCCATCAGATGGGCCTCCAATAACGATTTCTCACTGTATCCGCTCTCGAGGCACAGCGGACACGATACACCCGTCGACTCAATCTTGCTCGGATTGTCCTTTGGGTCAGCACTAATTGTCGGTATAGCGGTATCATCGCTCTCCTCGAGCCGTTCTCGCTTGATTTCAATGGGACCTTCGGTGTCGCCATCTCGCGCATCTGCGTCCGCCTCCACGACGGACGTGGACGTGCACGTGGGCGGGGTGCTGGTGGCGTTGCAGCGCTGGACGGCGGCAAGAGCGGCGGCTGCCACGGCGGTTTGGAAAGCTTGTAGAGCGGCCGCGTTAGTGGGTATACTGGTGAAATCATCGCTTTCTGCGGTCGGGTGCGCGGTTTCAATGTGACTCTCGATGTCCTTCTTCGATTGCACAAAGTATTCACAGAGATTGCATTTGAAAACCGTTGTGGCGGCATTCGGATGCAGGTCGCCAGCACTCGGCAATGGGGACAAATTACGTGGCTGCGCCTTGCCGCAGGATGTGGAGCAGCTGGAGACAGAGGCTGGCGAAAATATATTGCCGTCTGTTGATGATGCACTCGCCACACCGAATCCCATCTCTGCGGGTGCTCCGACCCCAGTTGCCGTTGCCAAATTGAGACGAAAATCAACGTTTGAATCTGAAAAAAAAAACCAAAATTAATTAACAGGTTAATTTTTATCTAATTATGCCTTTGAATACATCAATCGTTTCTCCTATATAAGCAACATTTCAACTGTTCAAGTTTAACATATGTATACAATTTTAATTTTTATCCGATAAAAAAACCTATATATTGAACCAACTTTTCGTCCGGTTCGAGGAACACCTCTACACAAAGCAAAAATCTGTACTATAAAAGTGTATCAAAAACCGTCTGACAAATTTTTTTAAACCAATGGGAGATGGACAGCAAAATTGTAATTAAAATTTAAAATTTAAAATTTCCTAATTTAAAATTTCTTTAAAATTTAAAATTTTAAATTGTGCGGGAGGGAGGCTTCTTGGCTGGACGCGACGTCTGCAGGAGCTTCCGAGTAATATATATATCCCAAATTTGATTATTCTCAAGAACTGATGGAGATAGACCAGACATTTAATTGTGACACAAAAATCTTAAAGTCTCTGAGATATGGTAAGATAACCAAAGGTTTAAATCACCTTCAAAAGAACACCTTAAAAATATCGCATCTCATCTTCGGAAGCACACAAATTAATTCATAAATTTATAAATGAATTTGACGCGGTTCGAAAACACAAATTTTGAGGCGTGAGCACAAATTCTTCTCAAATTCCTCCAAAAATACTAATTATTTCAGAATTAAGTACAGCTCTACTATCTACATATATATCAATCTATCTAATAAGCGATACAAATTTACAAATCGAAGAGAACCCAAGGCTGCTATTTCAATAAACAGCCTAAAATATGTGAAAATTCGAAAAATGTCTAGAAAATACAAACTAATTGCAAATCAAAATCAAAACAATGTGCAAGAGTTCATCAAACAAAAAGGATAATGCAAAAATCCAATTATATGACTGTGAAAAAATAATACATTTATGCATATTTTTGTGCTTTCAATTGATGCGCAATAAAGTGGTACTGGGTATATAATAGTCGAGCACTCTTACCAAGCTATATTAATATTGGACTTGTTGTTTATAAGAACATTATGAAACTAATTATATCGAGAGATATTAAGTAATTTTAAATCGTTGAAATAATTGTTACAATACCCTTTAACCGCTGATAAAAGTTAGTCAATGCCCTGTTCGTACACACACACGCACACACGCACACACACACACACACACACAGACGCAGTCTACCAAACCAATTGTGCTTTTTACGTACAGATTAATAATCCTGTAAGAGCCCTTTGGCTAATCAATGCCTTTGATAATAGGAACGACCACAACAAAAGCGAGACGCGCAGAACACAGTCATGAGAGCAGCAGAAACAGAAACAGAAACCGAAACCGAAACCGAAAAAAAAGCACAGTCAGAGTGGTTTTTGGTCTGGAACGCGGTCTCGGTCAGAGTCCCAGAGCGTCAGCTTTATTCAGTATGGCTCTTTGGCTGAACCTTAACATTGGGGTCTTGCTGTTGGTGTTGCTGTTGGTCTCAGCTGCGTACAGTTAATTGCAAGCAAGGGTGCAGCAGTTGATACCAGACCAAATGCGAATATATTTCAAATTCCATTACCAATTTCAAAGCAATTTCCATACAGCTTGATTGCATCGAATTAAAAAGCCGACAAAAAATGAAAATCAAGACCAATGCCTCGTCATGATGATGTTCTCTGGCTCCTCTTGCAGCAAAGGAAACTTTGCCAAAAAGAAAGAATATATATATATATATACAGAGAGAGAGAGAGAGAGAGAGAGAGAGAGAGAAACTGCTTCTTCTTCTGTTGTTTTGTTGTTATTTCTTGCTTCTTGCTGCAATAATCATGCGCAGCTGTTGCTGAACTGAAGCGGTCACGAGGCACCAACACCATCTTCATCATCGGCAAAGACGAGCTTGCCACCGACGCCAACACCAAAACAATATTGGTGAGAATCGTGTAGACTAGTAAATACTCTACAGTATACATTAAGATGTTTTCTATGTTATATTATGTATTACTTTTATTTGCTATAGCTTTTGGGTAGACAGAGATAGATGGCTAAATTTGATCGATTTTCTTGTTACCCATTTTAAAGAGTATAAGAAATCGATAAGGGCAACAGCAAAAAATAAATATTGCAAGGGCATACAGATATTGACGAAGATCGCAATTAAGCTAAGGCTAACTTATGATTTCAGTTGGGTATTATATTGATGCTCTTTGTTGCAACAGCACCAGCAACAGCAACTATTACCACAACAGCTGCAGATGCAGCCAAGTGGACAACAGGAGTGAATAAACTTTTGGAAAACCATATAAGCACATGTTTTAAGGTATTACATTTTGACAAGAAATATAGAACGATTTAATTTCGTACTATATCTACTAAATCTGTAAGACATATCTTAGCCCAAAAAAAAAAAATTTAATTTATACTAATTAGATTTATTTCATTTGTTTACATATATTATATCATTGCAAATGATTAAAAAGTATATAATGATTTTGTGCATATACACATGTTTATTCTTGGTATCAGTATCAAAAGCCGTATCGATTTAGCCATATCCGATCTCGAAAACTACGAAAGCCAAAGATCGAAACTTGGCGACTATTTTTTCTCCCATTGCATAAGAAGATTCTGCAAATTCATACGCAAAACAAGTTTAAAATTTTTTTATTTTTTTTACTAATATTATTGATAATAAAAGCTCTTACTGATAGCAGTCTCAAAAACATCCTTCTCTTTTATTAAATTTATTTACTCAAGTTCATTGAGTATTTGTGCAAGGATTGTGCGTTTTTATTTTATTTTCTTAAGTTATATACCGTCTTCTTCTTCTTCTTCTTATTTGAGCATGTTATGTTAAATCTGCCTTTTTAAATAAACTGAAAATGATAGACTATTTCTCGAATGCAAACATAAGAATATTAATTAAAAAGGAGAAAAGAAACAGAAAACACAAACAAAAATTAAATATAATATAATATAAAGATGCAATATAAAGTTGCTATTATCGAGGAAATATACTCGTTCACGAAGTGAAACTAGTATATTAAGTTTGTGCTGTCCGTCTGTCTGGATGAACCCACATTTTTTCTTTTGGGGAGCTCGTCAGCTATCTACATACCAAATTTGGTAACTCTACGCTTAAAATTGTGGATTTTATCGATTAGCGATTTTAGATGTTTACGGTTGGCCACGCCCGTATTGGGCGCATTCCAAAATCCTTTACACTTATTTGGTTCATAGGACACCGGACAGACGTACATTGCTCAAAACCAATATACTCTTTTCAGAAAAAACTGTGCTTCGACCGACTTTGTTTAAGGTAATATTAATCTTGGGCATGTCTATATCAAATCAGATCTGACCAAAGGGATCCCTATTTGTATATTAAGTATTAAAATAAATATTTCTATTTGGACTCTCTAGCTTCAACAGTGATGAAAGTAGATCAATCAAAGTAATACATTTTTTATACTTATTTATTTCTTTGAGCTCACACAACATTAACGGAGATAATCATTATTTCAAGCAAATACAAAAATTAATTAGTTGAACTAATTAAACTTTTACCATTACCATTACAATCAAAATTAACATGAACTTAAGTAGATATCTGGACTCAGTTGCAAAAGGGAGCGCTTTATGGGTATAGCTTTGTCAATTTTGTTGTGTACAAAAATTGCGCACTTTTCAATATCAACGAGAATATGTTAGTGGACTAGATACCCTGTAGCTGTGTGGTGGGTGTTTAGAGGGCAATTTCAGATTCGCAGCATGCTGGTAAAGTGCTGTGTGGTGGCTGCTGTTTGTTGTGTCTCCGGTTCAGGCCAGATACTCTGTGGTTAGGTGCTATGCCTGCGGTTCGGCCCCGCACGACGCTGCATCTGATATGGGAATATCACGCTGTGGCAATGTGTATGTTTGCCTTTCTTAGGCGGCATGGGCATCGGACGCGAATGGACTTTAACTGAGACTGGAGTTGAGGTTGGGGCTGAGGCTGGGGCTGGGGCTGGGGCTGACGTGGAGCAAAGTGTGCACGTCACTAATTGCAAATTCGATGGATACATATAATCGTTTTTGCATTCTTAAGTAATTTGTAATAATTTCCTCAAGGGTCAGCGTCAGCGTATAAATCTCACAGCGCATATAAATCGAAGAAGGGCAACGCGAGGATACACACTGAAGAATTTACGTACGTATGAGTGTGAGTATGAGTATGAGTGTGAGTATGAGTTTGAGTTGGGGGCCCACGACAACGATGATAATAATCGAAGAGCTGGGCAACAACAAAATCGAACTGAAATCAGCGCTTAATGATGAGTTACGAACCGTATTATACAATACTTAAGCAGGGGTAGTCTGAAGTCTGTTTGTATGCGCGTGTGGGAAGCAAAAACAAAAAAAGAGCTACAATTCACTTTTTTAATAAAATAATAATACACTTTTTCTTAGCTAACAATTAAATTTTTTTCAATTAATTCTATAATTGTCATAATTGTCAAGAAAACTTAGTTCCCCAATAGCGACAAAAATCTGGTTCAGAGAATCGTTCGGAAATCTAAAAAATTCAATTTTGAAACAAGTACCTTCATTCCAATCTAATAGCTCGTTATTAGAAAACACATATTGTGTCTTTCAAAAATTTAGAAGATATCTCTGAAACTTTGTGGATCTATTCCCTATTATTGACATTTGCAAAAACAGCTTGTTTGGTTTTCCTTTATGTTTTTCCTTAAGTGGCTAAAAAAAAGGTATTTTAAATTTCACATTTTCACAAGAGAGAAGGGACTGCCCGACTAGGCGACACCCTGAACCGTGGCATCTGTCTTTATATTCGTTACAAAATGTTCCCAACTTATTAAGAGCATTGAATTGTATTTAGTAGCATTTGATTTCTGGTGTTCTTGGTTTTATCGATATTGGCGGCGATATATTCAAAATCTTTGGTGCCTTTGGCTTTTATAGTTTCCGAGATATGGTAAGAGAATTAAAGGTTGATTACTGCTTCCACTAGTTAATGAAGTAGAAAGTGTATATTGTGTTTCGTTCAATGTCCGTCTCTAATTATAAACTGAATTGAATTCTAGAAACTTCCAATTTGGAATATATACTCGTGTGTAATATATTTTGCCGGTATTTGTTGCTCTTGAAGCTAAAAGCTTGCAATTTGGTATATATACTCGTGGGTACCCGCGTAAAATCGCTAATTCCTAAAATCAAAGATCGATAAATTGTGAATATTTCGACAATTTGATATGAGGTGCGCATTTGCAGTCATGAAATTTGATATGTAGATTACCAAAGATTGTTAGCTTGATATACTGAGATTTTAACACAATAACATCAACAATAATAATAATTAAGACCTTAAACGAAGCCCCTAACGCTCGACTAAAACATTCTTACTTGGTATAGTCCTTCACGAAGTGAAATGGAAATGGAAAACAGAATTTTTCGGCTATGCCCCCACTGATATCGGTAAGAGGTGCATATTTGCACAATTTTCAAGAGTCAGAAAATTTGTATGTCGATTGCTAAGATTTCTTGGATAAACGATTTTGTATGACTTGAAAATGGATTAAAATAGTGTAATGGTACAAATGTATGTAACAGTCTGAAGAAAGCATCTCCGACACCATAAACTATATATAATCTTGGTCAGGATCAATGGCCGATCTAGCAAATCTCAATAACCTCCGATTTTTTGCCTTATTTCTCTAGAGAGATTCTAGATAAGATTCTATTTAAAGAATCTATTGCAACAACAAGTTATTAAATTTTTATTTACGATAATTTATAATTTATGTTAGCCACTCCAAATAATTATTATTGCAAGATTTGAATTTTCCCTGATTTTGACATCAGAAGGTTGGCAATTGAAATCAATTTTGATAAAAGGTCGCATATTTTTTAATATAAAAAATTAATTAATATACCTACATATTAATATTTTTGCGAGCTTAAAAAGAAAAATTGGCACACAAAATGTTGAGCCTATTCAGTTGAAGGGGAGTGTAAAATTATGATATAAAAAGAACTAGGGGATATCTGGATAGTTGGATTTACGTACCTTCAGTGGTGCCCGGCAGTTGTTCAGTGACCTTAAATACGTCATTTAGTCCGATCATTTCCATGTTTTCGCTGCGACGTTGCAAGCAAATAATCTGTTCAACCTGCATATGCCTCAAGCCCTTCACATGTTGCACCATCTCGTGCAGATTTTTGGCGACAAAGTCGCACAGCTGGCAGTACAGGGCCTTTTTCATGGGTAGCTGCTGATCCTGATCCTGATCCTGCGACATAGGCGACTCCCGTTCTGAGGAATGATGGTGACTGGAACTCGAGCTATAAATTTTGCGCATTCGACTCTTCTGGATGATTAAAAGCAAATGCTGAAATATCATACGCATTGTGTCGTGCCGCATTTGCTGCGTGTGCAGCGACAGTTTCTGTATGGAGTTGGTGTGAAAGTCGCAGCAGTTGCACTTTAGCTGCACCACATTTGTGGCCAGCTGCGGCTGATACTGCAGCTTGTACTCGTTACGGGAGCCGCCTTCGCGGATGTGATTGATAAAGTTGAGCTTCTGCAGATGCTTGTCCGTTTTGCTGTGCAGCTGAAAGTTGGCCTTTAGATTCGTTTTGTAGTTGCACAGTCGGCAAATGTAGTTGTTGTTGTGTATGACCATAATGTCGGTCGAAGCGCTCGAGGATTGCCGGGAACGATCCATCACCAGATGCTGATTCAGCTCGTCCATGTCATTTGTGCTAAAGCAGTCGCAAATCAAACAGCTGTAAAGTGCTGTTGGCCACAACTCCGGCAGGCTCTCCGGATACGCATCCAAAGTCTCCCCCGCCGTCGCAGCATCACCAGAAGGACCCATTCCCATGCCCATGCCCATACCCATGCTGAGACCCTGTGGCATCTTTAGAGGCTTCGGTGAGAACGGAAACGATCCGTGCAATTGGTCTGGCGTGCTCACTGGCGAGTTCGACGTTGGAGATAGTTTGCTATTCGAGGTCTGTTGCTGCTGCTGCTGGTTGGCGTTTTGTTGCAACAGCTGAATCATAAGTGCCTGGTTGTAGGCTAGATCGGCCAGGGCTACCTCCGGCACGGGCAGAAAACTGTTCGCATTGGCTCCAGCTGCTCCGGTCGCAGATCCTTGCTGGTGATGCTGCTGCTGCTGCAGAAAGTTAAATGCCTGTATGTGCTTTATATTGTTCTGGAGCACGGCCATGTTGTGCGTATGCTTCTCACTGGTCATATGAATACGTAAATTGCGGGCCACAGACGTCTCGTAACTGCAGATGTCGCAGCGAAACGAGGGCTTCGGCTTCATCGATGCCGTAGACGTCGTCGATCCCATTGTTCCACTGGCACTGGCACTGGCACTGGCACTGCTGGCACTGCTCACTGCGCCGCCACTGGCGCTGGATGAGATTAGCGCGGTCTGCTGTGGTGGCACTCCCACGCTCACCGCCGGATTAGAGCCGCCCGATCCTTGTGCCCCCGATGGGCTGGGCAGCAGCAGTTTGGCGTTCGCCGCCGCAGCCGCAACAGCGACCATATTCTGGGAGCTGTTCAGCTCCTGCATGTTGTTCAAGTGCTTGTCCGACTGCATGTGTATGGAAAGGTTGCCTTTTGTGGTCGTCGAATAATTGCAAATCTCACAGCGATATGGCTTGTACCCGCACGAGTAGGACTCCCCACGTGCGAGTCGTGGATGCTGTTGGCCTACAATAATACCAAAAAACAAGAAACAAAACAATAAATAAATAAGACAGAAAATTAAAAAATATCGTTAATAAGAACACACGACATGGGAATTATAAAAAACCTCTAGCATCAAGGAATGCTTGCTGCTAATTGCATTGCCAGATTTTTGAAAATATATATGAAATAAGCTTTACAAGTTTGAGATTGTTGCAGATTTTGATCGATTCTATGAAAACGGTGAAAGTTATCTATCAATGAAAATAAACTTTATCTGCACCAGCAAATGGAGGAGTCTAAATTAGAAAAGTTTCTAGCTCTTATAGTTTGCTGATCAAATATATATATTTACATATACAATTTATTATACACTTTTTACCCATTTTCAATTGGTTCAGAGAATAACAAGAACACGAAAATGTTGAAAAAACAATTAGGATCGTGAACAATTCTGTAATGTCCGACTCTTATACCCCACCTTCGTCAGATAATTCTCTCTATTCTACACATTACTCTGATATAAATCCTTCTATGTGTCCTTTATGCTTTCTGATCAGGATTCTCTTGTTCTTCTGGATAATTTTAATATTGCCAGAACTTCTTGGAGTCCTTGCTTCGACTGTTTCCGATCTGTTTCCTTTACGTAGTTAATCCTCTAAGTTGAGTTTATGAAATCCCGAACTTAAATTTAAAGTCTGCGGTACTAACTATGCTATACATAACCCATTTTGGATCTAATGTCTCGTTAAGAGAAAACTTTGTATATATTTATATTGATAGATGAAAAACTTACCTGCCAAACAATATCCACAGGCGCTCTCTCCATCTGGATGCTTCTCACGCATATGGATTTCTAAAGTCTCCTGGTATTTGTAAT
Organism: Drosophila micromelanica; assembly: GCA_004143825.1. NCBI lineage: Eukaryota > Metazoa > Arthropoda > Insecta > Diptera > Drosophilidae > Drosophila > Drosophila micromelanica. Next base: position 524 of record SCDY01002473.1, on the reverse strand, counting down.
GCCAATTGCACTGCGGGCATTTGAGGGTTTTACATGAGTTACGTGTGGACATCTGAACACCGCTGTTAAGTCGCGCCGAGTTTAACAACATTTCACATCTGCAAGAATATATAACGCCATTATTATTATTTATTTTTTATTTTTTTGTAAAAAATTTGTATAATTATGGTTTTTTGTTACCTTTAAGGGAAACATATCTAATTTAACATTTAGAGGAGAGTACAATAGATCACAGGTATTTACAAAATATTACAACATATACTATATATTATTTGATTTAATTTGATAGACAGATCCAGACCTATTTTACAATTTCTCAAAATCAAAAAAAAAATCGGATTTTTAATTATCCCGCAGATTTAGCATAGTTTAAGAAGTGTATCCTCGTACTCGTATTTGTTATAAGTAGCCGAAATGAGTACAAGTAATGTATGTGTCTGATACATCTACCCATCACCCTGATGACTTCATTTATAGGGGCTTCAATCTCAGCATTGGAAATATTATATTATATATATAACGCT